>PVLA01005993.1:0-133547 GCA_004027455.1 Hydrochoerus hydrochaeris
TATATATATATATATATATATATATATATATACACACATATATTTATGTAAAAAAACAAGATCATCAGTTAATTGTATTAATGTAGAAACTAATTATTGAGGGCTATTCATCAGAAAGCAGCAAGAGTTTTTAAATTTAATACCCAATTCATCTTCAGAATTATATATAACTAGAATTATATATAGTTATATAAGTATATATAACTATCCATAAATTTTTGGTAAATATTTTTAAGAACTTACTCAACCAGATGATATAAAATTTCTTCTTTTGTTAAGTAGAATTGATGTTACCTTTATGATGAGATTTTAAGAAATCAATGACATTTGTGTTTAATAAAAAATACCTTTTTCCCCCTTTATTTCATCTGCCTGAGCAATGACTAAGTTACATAATTTTAAAATCTTGGCAGCAATTATGGAATTGTGTATGTGTGTATTCAATTAGTACAGAACAGCCCCACAGAGACATGTCACAATTAAAACTGTCTTGACTTAAATTAGTATGCAGTTGAAGAGCTTAAAAATTAGAAAAATTTAAAAACAAACTCTTCATTCATCTCTTAATTCAGAATTAATTTTTTTGAAAGTTCACTAAAGTTAAGTTCAATCAGTTGCCATCTGAGAAGTGTATATTGTAATAAAAAGCAACCTTTTGAGTTTAAATTCCATCAACTTATACCTCTAGAGTTAGTATCCCTGAATGTGACCACCTCCCCTGTCCCCATGACACATTGTATATAGCTATAATAATGATGTTAAGGCTGTGTGGTAATTGTCACTCCCTTTATAAACCCACAATTCGTTGTGTTTTAGTTGGTTTTTCTGGTCTTTCATATAGTTTTCATACTTCATTGAATGGTAGTATAGCTATGATGATAAAGCACTATTTTCGAATATTTTTTAGAACATTCTTTTAGAATTTCATGTTATGAGTTCATTAAAAACTAACAATCCTATAAAGTACTATTTGTATTCTCTTTTTACACATGATCATATGAATGATCATGATTATATGAATGATCATTGTTTTTATGATTCCTTGTACTTTGCATAAGCCTCAGTTTCTTAGAAGATGGAGTAGCATCTATATGGCTCTTTTCCTCAATGCTTAATAATTATCTATTACTATTGTATTACTCTTGTGTCTTCAACATATGACATTTGTATCTAGTTACGGTTAATGCCATTTTGTCAGTAAATGAAACGTCTCCATACATTGCACTTTGTCTAGTTGGCACCTTTAGATAACCTCTTCATTTCCTTTTCTGCAAGTCTCTATGTGGATTCCTAAAGAGTTCATGGGGCCTTAGTCAGCCTTTCAAAAATGTCTTCCTGTTTATAGTTTATTTGGTTTGTTGCTGCTCACTATTCCTTTAACTTTCCAAAGTTCACTATCATCCCTCCACAATCTGCCGTACCCCACACTCATCTGCTCAATGCCTTTTTATTCTAATCATCTTGCCTTTAATTTTGACAACCTCCAACTATATAACCCTTAGCTTCCTGGGATTTTCTACTTCGATCTTACCTTTTCTCTGCAGAATAGACCATACCCAAGACTCATCTCAGTATAGACAGGGACAAGATCACCCTCTAGATAGCAGCCAGGAGCTGGGGGCTCCAACAATCACTGCCCTCAAATATGAAATTTGATGACATTAGGTGATATGCAAACTCAATTGAAGCTCTGAGTTTTAAATATATTTTTTCCATTAAAAAAGATTTGGACTTCTGGTTTAAAGCTTTTGGTGTTTTCTTCTTTATACATGCATGCAATATAACTATTGTTGACCCCAGGGAACTTTTCTACACAGGACTAAAAACTGGTCTGTTTTCTGACTAAATTTTTTCTGTCAGAGATTGAATATATGATGAAATAAATGGCTAAACCATGTATGATAACACAACTCCGACTGTTGGCTTTTGTAACAATAAGTTTAGAGTAGTCAGGACTTTTTTTCAAGTATTTTTTTGCCAGTACATATTTGTCATACATAATGATCACATTTGTCATGGAGAATTTGTACCGGTATGTGATATATCTTAATTCTATTTTTCATATTTCCTCTTTACTCCTTTCAACCCTTTTCCTCTTCCCATTTAGAAAAGCTTTACTGCCTTCTGCCTCCCTCTTCTCCCTCTTCCTTACCTTATCGCTTCTCCTTGTGACCCTTCCCATTTGAACATCTTCTTACTTTCTGGTGTCTCTCCTTCATTTTGTCAAGAATCCCTAGCACCTCATTATGTTTTTACCCTTTTACCACCTCAGAACTAATGATAGAAAGATAGAAGTGTGCACTAAAAAATCATATAAATGCACTACCTCCACTTTGCCTGTGTCCACTTTTCTCAGTGAAAAAATAATGGATGCCTTCATTTGTCTTACCTATAAAACTTTCTCTCTCTTCTGTCTGTATCTGAGCTTCTGCCAAATTCAAATGCTAGTTCCTCACTTCCTCACTCCAGAATCCCCTGAATAAATAGCCTGTGTTTGGTCTCTTTAGGTTGACTTCACTTATTTTCATATCTTAATAAACAACTACTAAGCTCCACAATGTGAATGGATGCATTTATCTTGTTTGTAGTTTAGACAAAAACATGAAAACTTGGATGTTTCATTGCATCAAAGACTCCAGACTCTTCTTTATGACTGAGATGATGTATTAAGCCTTCTGCCCAACACACCTGTAGCATTATTATAGACTTTTGAAATGGACATATTTGAAATTCCATTATTCCATGTAATTTTGTCTTTTCATTGAAATACAAGAATTAAATGAACTGCCTCCATCTTCCTCTAATTGATACTCTTAAGAAAGATAAGTGGATAAATGCAATTCTTCCAGAAGATAGAAATATGGTAATATTTACCCTATTTTTGTACTCTGACTAGTTCTTTTGTGTCTGGCATATTTCAGCTTCCGTGTACCCTGGTCTTCACTGTGTATCATTAGAGAATATTTATGATGAGAGAAACATATTCAGTGAGATGTGGTGCTTAAAAGCACAGACTTGGAATTATGCCATTTGAATAAAACCCATCTTTGTATTCACAAGTTATCTGGTATTTGGTAAACACTTGGGCAAACAATTTGTACTTACCATGTGTGCTTACCTTCAAAAGTGGAAGCAATAATCTCATCTAAAGAATAGGATTTGGCTGAGAATTAGCTGAGTGAGTTGATGTGAATATTTGAAAACTCTGTCTGCCACAAACCCTCAATATGAATTAATGACAATGATGAGGAAGTGTTTTTTCCGGAGTCTATTATACCAAATGGAACAAAATCTCCAAGTTACAGAGCAAGTATGCAGGTACTATTTTGAAGTAGCTCACACTTCAGCATTATCTGACTGTTGTAATCTGTAATAAGTTTTGATGCAAAATGAAGTATATTGTCCTGGTCAGTTTGACCTCAGTATGTATTGTACATGACATCAATTATTTCTGTCACATAAATATTATTCATCAATAAAAATATATAGGAAAAACACAAGCAGTCTGTCCATGCATGGAAGTAGCAGTCTCTGGCTCAAATAAGATTCTCATTCACTGAGAGTATTATTCTCCTGTGTGGAATTTTTAAAATAAGAATCAGTGTCTAATAGTGAGTGCCGCCTTTCTGATTTTGATGTAATTGAGTTTGACACTGGCAAACAGACCCAAATGCCGCTTTCCATTCTAGACCAATAAGCTCGTATGGTCACTAAAAAGGAAAATACTTGTATTTCTGTTTGTTTTAGGAGATACATCTGAATTTAATCATTTTTTTAAACAATGGGAGATAATTAGTAAAGGAAGAAGAGATTTAATTGATGCCACACAAAATAGCAATTGCACCTGATATATCTACCTGCATAATTTCTTCTGGAGTCATGTTTTCATGTTGCTTTTACAGGGAAATAGTTATGCCAAATTCACTTTAATTTACATGGAAATTACATTTTGAAACTTTCTTCAGGATAATGATTTTTAAACTGTAATACTAAAGGAAATGTTGATAGCCCCGATGTTGATAGCATGAGTTTTGCTTGCACCATTGTTTGCCCTTTAGTATGATTCACTCATGCCACACTTTCAAAATTCACTCCTTCCTGTAGACTTTGACATAATTGTTTTCTTTTGTTCATATTCTTCTGCCTCTATTTCTTTTTATTCTGTTGATTTTCCTCCTCCAATTCAAAATTCATTCACTTTCACAGCTTAAAATCTCAACTATGTAAAATTGCTTGAAAAGTATGTTTTCATTCCTGACCTTCAAATCTGAATACACTGATGTTGGATGTGTCTAAAGAAATAACACATTTAAATAGACATTAAAGTAACATGTCCAAGGTGAGAGCATTGGGTCTGCACTGTCTATACAGATGCTGTCATACTGATCTGTCCTGAAGTGCCCCCTTCTACGGGGCACCCACACCAGGAACTCAGGAGCCACCCCAAACACCTGTTCATCGGGCACTTTATACAGTATGGCTCAATTCCTAGCAATATTTCTGAATCCCTTATACAGTGCTCTCTCCTCTAGTCTACCACTTACACTCTTTTATTTGGATAGTTTATTTGTCAGATACAACATACTGCATCTGATCCTCATCACACCTGCAAATTACTTGATGTTTTTGCTGTTGAGAGCATGCTCATTGTTTCTCTTTCTTTGGCTCCTTTTTTGTTGGTACTTAATATTGAACTGAGGTCCTTTGCACTGAGCTACATCTCCAGTGCCTTTTATTTTTTTTATTTTGAGAAAATGTCATTATCTATGTCTATTAGTTCAATCTTCTAATCATAGATGAAATATTCTCTATTCAATAATTTTTCTTTCCCCTAAAATACAGTGTCTTTCAATGGAGCACTCACAGCATTCTGGAGAAAATAGTAATATAGTGATGGTTGTTTTGTAATAAAAAAATAAAAATAACAATTCCATATTATACATAATAATTATTACATTATTAATAATAGCAATTTTAAAAATTAAGCTACATGACAATGACAATCACCATAATGAGACAATCCTCTGCAGAGCAGATAACACCTCCGAGTGTGTTTGTTTACATCTATGGCAACCATTTTATGCAATATTTTATAAAGGCTAGTAATAGAATGGTTTCTACTTTAAAGATGAAGAAGCTGAGGCAAACTAAGGTAAATAACTTTGTTTAGACCAAGAATCCGAGAACTACAATCTACTAAGATACCAAAGATCCTGTGTTTATGCAAGATATGATTTTTACATGTTTAAATGGCTGTGAGGATACATAGAAGGAATATGTAACAGCACCTATCAGTAATTTGTAGAACTTCAAATGTTTAATATCTGGTCCTTTATGATGCATCTTTGTGGATACTGCTTTTTAGCACAGAGCCAGCTTTTGAAGGTCATTTTGGCTACACTGACTGGGTGACCACCAGGCAACACTTACCTATTATAACAATGACATTCTGTATATATCCTATACTTCCTAATGTTTATACAGCAAGTTACTATCTCTTAGCATTAAAAATTTATTAAATTATATTCTGACCATCATTCAGTGACTTCAATCATGTTGTCTTTCTTGCTGGTCTTAGGACTCTTAAGTTATGATTATTTCCTATGAATAGAGTGCCATGTTGTAATATATGTCTATACCACACTGCTCTAGTTTACCTAAGTATAAAGTGGCCCCTGAGTTCTGAGTCTCTGTTGGGAGATTGCTTTACTTGATTGTTTAATATAAATGTAATTAAAGTTCCTTAAATTTTTCTTACCACACTTTGATATCTATTTTTCTCACAGCCTTGATTGCCTCTTAGCTTGGTATATAAATACCCTCCAAGTGAAATAGGCTGCCATTTGTAATGAGTTACAGATTGTTTAGATAGCATACTTACTGTTACTTACATGAATTCCATTCTGGAACATAAATGTCCATTTGCATTGATAACAGCTTCTTTCATCTTACTTTTTATAAGCATTTAAAGTAATTAAATTCTGTGGAGTTATTATTCTAAGCTAATGACTTACATCCAGCATTCCTGATGGGCTTGCCAAGAAACAAAATGCGCCAGCATCCTGTAACATCACTCATTAGGGAATGATATACATTATGAGCCAGAACTTACCTGCAAAAACCCACAGCACTGATATCAACTAGCTATTGTTAGTTTACTCCTTCTGATAGTTAGGCTTAATTGTCAACTTTGTTAGCTTGGTATTTGTGAGCCACACTTCTGAGTATGTCCAGGTCAATCATGGAATGCTGGCCTTGGATACTCTATTAGTTCCCTGGGTGCTTTTTTCTTTGGTGCCATTGCCTGATCTGGTTCTGCAAGTGTGAACTAAACAACTTTGCTAGGTCATGCCCTTCTGCCATAATGACCATGCCTTGTAGGTAACTGGTTATGGAGTGAATCCTCTGAAACTTAATTAATAACTGTGTTTTCTCATTTTCCTTGTCTCATTTTCTCTCTCCTTTCCTCCATCATATACACATCTAAAACCATCTATTCTATTCATAAGATTATTTGCTATGACCATGAATTTTGTAAAATTTATTCTGTACAGTGTTAGTCATTACTCAGTATAACTCTCAAATATTAAGCCAGTTGTTACCTAGGATTACTTAAAATTTTAGTTGCTCTGCATTTTGCATTCATGAACCTTCAAGATAGTATTAAATGCCCCAACAAATTCAAGGAAACATATATAAAGGAGTAATTTTATTTTGTTTGTTCCTATATAGCCATGTTTCTTTTTTTTTCTCTATAGCACTCAAGATGTCTTCTTCCTCTCAATGACATCTCAATGAGATTAGTACAGATTCACTATGTATCTGTTTATATAGTGTATTCATTAATTGTCATGTCAGGTGAAGCACACCGATTTTTTTTCCCTTGAAAGAACCATTTTTTGTCCACATGGGAGGTGATGTCTCTCCATTAACCAGGCTTACTCTGCTAACAGGTATCAAATTTAATCATAGCATCAAGGATTAGCATGTACATAAGGGTTATGTGACCCATTTACAGAAAGAAGAAGAAAACAGCTTTTGTTAATACTATCTGATCATGTTTTGGAGTCCAGTCAGATGTTTGATGCTCCTTCATTTTATGAATAACACAGTTTACACTTCCTTCTTGTGTTTTTCTATCTGATCATGTCATTGGTACAGACGGCCTCAGAGAGAGAATGGCATTGAGAACCACTGCCATGACACAGAAACCACAGGAAAAGGTAGAATTTGTTTTAGATCTGGCTTAAATATTCATGTTCACATGGTAGGTTAGCAGCAGAAAAGAGAAACAAATCAAATTAACTCAACTTTCCTGAGTTATTTGTTATCAGGTTGGGATTTCTGCAACTATGCTGCCTAGATCTTCCAGATTAAGAAATCCTAGAATTTCATTTTAATTCCAAATCTCTCACTGACTCCCAAAGTCTCTGTTAGAAAACTACTTAGCATTTTGCATTTTTGTAATGGAAACATCACAGACTTCTGGCAAGAATATATCTGAATCTAAAACTCAGCTCTCATGATCCTGAATTATGTAACTTGCTGAGCCTTAGTGTTTAAACTCTCAGATTCTCATTTTATGGGGCTTTAGATTGGAATGGGCTACCAATTGCACTCCCTCTTCAGAATGTCTATAAAATCAAACCTCAGAATAAGTACAGAAATTTGTTGTAACCTCTGTCATGAAAATAATATTGATCTAAAAGGCATTTTAATGGGTTATTTTATGTGACAACATGGACATATAATGTTATGTATAAGTTTTATCTATTTAATATGGTTATATCTTAATTCAAGTTTCAGTAATAATACGTAAAGTCAGCTGTTTGACAAGCAAAGCATAGTAAGATAGAGAGCCTGGAAGACGGTTGCCTAGATGCTCTTTCCATAAGACGTGTGAAATGTGCTTAAGGAAACACAGTATCAGCAGAAATAGGATCTGTAGGAAAGCAAAACACCAAAAAACATAATTTTTTAAATGTGTTTGGTATAACACCAAATGAGAGTTTAGGACAGTAGAAGTTTAAATTGTCCACTCATGCTTTCCATACTAAGGTGTTGCTGGAATTATCTGAGCCTACGCAGGGTCTGCTCTCAGGCTGATCAAGCACTGCCATCCACACTTCGTAGTTTGTCTTGCTTCTGGCATCATCAGGACATGCCTAGTCTTCTGTGGCCTTCCCTGTTCAGGGGAACAAAGTTAACTGCTGTCCCAGGAGGCAAATAGATGAGAGACCAGTACCCAGGGTCTAAGGAACCCACAAGAGTTCCCAGGGCATCAAAGTGCTTCTTCTGCTGCTGCGCTGCTCTAGTGACAAAACTGGGAATAATATTCCTTTTTTTAGAAATACAATTTTACTTTCTATATTTCAATAATGTTTATCTTTCTAATTTAAATAATCCAGTTATTATATCATGCTTTTCTTATAATAGGAAATTTTGGCAATGACTAAGATAGTCTATTATTCTGAAAATTAAAACAGAAGGTAAATATTAATTTTTGCCTCCCAAGCATATAAAATCAGTCTTTGGTAATGGGTTGTTCCATGATCTTCAAGACTAGAAATTTAATTCTCCTTGTATACGGTGACTAAGATTTCTTTTCAGTTATAATGAAAAGTATTTCACTGTACTAATGCAATTTCATGACTGATAATATGAGGAGGTAGGAAAGGATGCAATTTTGCCTTAGAAAGGTAATTTGAAGACATGTGATGTAAAACCAGCTACGATAGGAAATGAGATATAAATCAATAAGATAATTGCCAACATCCTAATTAAAAACTAACTTTGTTTGCAAGTTTAATATATTTCTTTGACTTCAAATATGAAATAAGTCCCAAAAAAGGAAGAACATCTGAAAGAGCACCCACTGATATTCAAGTAAATTCTTTATTTTAAATATTAGAACAAATGCAAAAATTTCAGAGATAATGAGAATTGTTTAAATGCTATTTAATTTAAATAGAAAAGAGGTAGCTGTGTACAGATATTTTCTTTAATTTTTCTCTGTTGATTTTTCATCACTAGGAAGATTTGCATGAAAATAGAATCATTGCTGCTTGAGGCTTTTGTTTTATTATAATGACCTGATAAAAATAAAAAGTATCATAGGTACAACAATATCTGATTCAGCATATAAAACAATTCTGTTTAAAAATAGGACAGGAGGATATGAAATTATTTTTCTTACTTGAAGCAAGGTATCTTATTTTGCCATGGCTAGAAACCAAATCTGCTTAAATTTCTTTTGTGTAAAATACACTGTTTGTTCTGGATAGTACTGCATCTGTTTCTTTAGCAGTAGGATACCTAAGTTCATTATTTCAATTAAATTATTGACATGTAGCTTTTGCAGGGAAAGGAAACAATTAATGATGAATAAATGTATAATCTATATTTGTTTAAATTGAATAAAATAAAAAATGACAAATCATATTTGTCTTGCATTTTGTTATCATTTGAAAAGGCACAGATTTTAAATACATACCTTACATGTTTATATTCTCAATATGTCACTAATTCCATTTTATTTTTTTCTATAAGCTAACTGTTGGCATGGATCTAGACAATGCATGACCTGAAGATTTTTCAGGTTTTTATTTTGTGAAGGGATCATATCTTTTAAGAAGAAGCATATATTCTTTTTACAAAATTATTTCATTGTAATGAGAAAGGATTACAATGAAAAGGAATTATAAAATTCTGGCAAATACCGTGAAATTCACCAAATCCAGAAAATAATTTACCTATTTTTTTTCCTACGATTTGAAGGCCTCTTCTGTTATTGCCTGTTCATATGACAATAACTACAAACATATGTATATGTATGTTACAAAAAAAGAAAGAAAAATTCATCTTTTGTCCAATATCTGATGGGAAAAGTGTTTCATGCAGCTTCATATGTTTTATGATGATTTTTTTAAACATTTAGGATTTCTATCACTTCGGAGAACTGCCATTATGTGAGCTGTAAGATTTTAGGCAACTTCAAGAATTGACTGCACTCATTAGTAATTTGATTTTTCTGTTTTCGTGTAATAAGCTGGGAGAGAGATGGTTCTGAGGATGCTAGCAATAATTTTGGAAGACATTTTTATACCAAGACCATATGCATATCCTCCAATTAAACTCACTATAATGTCCCCACTAGACAAGTATTCTCAAATCATCTTCCTGTTAGCTGTATTCCTAAGTTTTCCATAATTATCTCAAAATTAAAAGACAGAGGATGGAATGTTATGCATAGAATATAAGAGTAAAAATATATAAATTTCAGTCAGAATGCCTTATTTTAAATGAGCATTTGAAAAGATTTTAGGCTTCCCAGCAAGGACCCAGAAAAAAATCAAAGCAGGTGAAGGCTTTTGAGGCTTAAACTTCATTAATTTCAAGCAAAATAATTTTTCCTGCTTCTCTTTGAAAGGTTCATACAGTATAGATATTAAAAAGAAAAATCAGTATTTAGACTGAGACTTAGGTCTCTTAAGTCACTTTATATGCAGCTTTATCCATAATAGGTATTCACCAAAGAAAATTAAAAACCAAGATTGCTAGACTGATACAAGACCTTTAAAATGAAGCACTGGACAGTAGCCCCTGCTGGAGCTCCCACTAAAACTGTATAGACTGAGCAAAAAAAAAAAATCTCTCTTTCTCCTCCTAAATTTGTGTGTGCAGGTGTGCACGCATTCACATTCCTGTGCACATAAGCATATCTGTGTAAACACTCTTGACTGAGGCCATGTTGATTTTAACCAGGTGATTCACCAGGGGATTAAAATATAATGCACTTTCCAGATGAAGCAATAAAACCATAATAGGAGTATATGCTAAATAATATAATTTATATTCTACATTCCTTCATTGATCCATACAAGAGATAAATTGTAAGAAAAGAGGTCATTAACTTGAAATTGAGGTGAAAGTTATACCCATTGCCCTCTTGTCTGTTGGAGATGGGAACAGCTGGTCCCTCCAAAGAACAAAGAAGAAAAAAAGTGAAATTGAAAGAAATCCAGTGGTTAGCCAATTTTCATATCAACAGGGTTCAACCTGTTCTAGAATTAGTGCAAATGATCAAAGCCACATAAGGCTCATGAATAAAAGCTTTCAGAGTAAGAGAAACTGGGGAAAAAAAAGTGTGAAAAATCAGAAGAAAAAGTGCATCACTGAAAATAATCTTAAGTAGAATCCAGAAGAAAATGTCAAGAAATTATATTCACTCCTCAATATAGTGCGAAAAGACATGGTTTCAATGAAATGAGAACACAACTTCAAATAGTATAACAGATTGAGATGAAAAATAAAATAAATTTTAAATGCTTGATATAAAAAGGAGAATCATGTTCGTGAGAAAGCATGAAAATGAATTTTAAAATGCAATGATAATCTAGATGAAATTCAATTGCACAACACATGATGTGACATCTAGGGTGGAGTTTCATAGTGGAGGACTTGCCTAGCATGCTTGAGACCCTAGGTTTGATCTCCAGCCCCAGAAAGAAAAAGAGGAATACACAATATGAATAATCAAATGTGGATCATTCCATATGACAGAAATCTCTGATAGATTAAAATAAAAACACAGGAAATACTAAAATAATGAAAAAATGAAGATATGTAGCACACAAACTAGACTCAAAATAAAAATTATTAGTATTGCTAAAAGAGAACAACACATAAGAAAACAAAATAAAACAAAGCAAAACACTAGAGGAAATCTTTTTTGAGTTGACCCTACACACCCAGATAAGAAAAGAATCACTATCTTCAGGGGGGAAAAATGAATACAGAAATATAAATTTGTAAAAACTCTTTATCTCAAAGGTAAGGAAAAAATAAAATCACACTAGTCCCTCAGTATTCAAGGAAAATTGAGTCTCAGACTTCCCACAAGTACCAAAATCCATGGTGTTTAACTTCCTTCTAAAAAAAATTAATGTTACCATATAATGTATATTCTTTCTATCACATATTTTAAGTCATCGCTAACCTATTCATAAAACAATATAACATAAATGCTAATTGTTATAACTGCATTCTTTATGGAAACAAAGAAAAAAGAAATCTATTCAAAACAGATACAATATTTTTCTAAATATTTCAATTGACAGAATCTGAGGATGCAACATCCACAAACACAGAGAACTAATCATCCTCCATAAATATTTAAAAATGTATCAATAATAATGAGCAAAATGTATATATGCCTATGACTTTTCTTCTCTACCCTAAATCTCAAACATAATTATAGAACCATAACATCCCAAAAGAGCATCACTTAAAAATTTTAACACTGTACTCAGTGTCTTTCATATGTAGAGAAATGTCTTTGTATGAAAGAGTTCTAGAATATAGACCTATGTAAAGTATTCCTGAGGAATAATCTCTTATATATGAAAGTCAGTTTAGTTATTAATAATTTTAAATACTAACTACAGATGTTAATAAAATACTAATGTAATTGATATAATTCATTTTAAGCACACTTAGAAATATTGTTTTTAATGTACTAAATTCAATGATTCAACTCTTGAGAAAGATACAAGTAATTCTTCCTGACTTAAACACAGATTTCAAAAGGTATATGCAAATTCATCAGAAAATGTTTAATACTATACATTAGAAAATTGCTGACTGAATGTTAAAATAACAAAATTCACAAATAGGGAATAATGATTCATTTAAATAATCATTACCCTAATTTCTCAGCACAAACAGTAATAAAGAGAAATGGATATCAGGTAATCAGAGATTTCAGGATACTTTTAAGATTTTTAGTTGAACTAATCACACAAAAACTCCAGAAAGCCAAATTTAAGAACAGAAAAAAATTAATTAAATTTTGTTTTTTAAATTTTTGAAAGCAAAAGAAAACATGCTCAATTAGTTGCTAACAAGACCCATAGGATGCAGATTGGTCCAGGAGCTCTAGCAGGCTGTCCCCTGGCTCTCTGCCTGTGCTGGCTGAGGACTTCCAAGCATACAGGAAGATTAAAAGATTCTCTTGGGGTCATTTTGTTGTTGTTGTCTTCACTATTACTTAATTCTTTTTACTTCCCTTCATCTTCCTCATCATGCTCAGATGCTGGATAAAAGCCAGACTATTGAAAATTGAGCCAAATGGGCAGAGGGCAGCTTCTCTCAGCTAATACAGCCATCAACTCATCCCTGGAGCTTGTTTTGATCGTCTTTCAAGGCCTTATGAAATTCTGCTCTGGGGTTTATGAAAGGGGACCAAGAACCCCAGGTCAATCAATGACCCAAGTCAGGAAATGATTTCTTGCTCATATTAGATTCTTATAACCCAAGCAATGTCTTTCAGCCCTGAAAAAAGAATGAACTCAGATTGGTAGAAGAAATCTGTTTAAAGGAAGAGAACTCTGAGGAGACCATCTTGTGTTTTGCTGACTTGAACAGCAAAGACATTCATGTCCTTTTTCTTCCTTGAATTTCTGAGGCCAGAGAATCTTGTCTAGCAGCTGGGTGGCTTCTATGCTCTTTCTTCCCGCCTTTATTCTTGGTCTAGACAACCTTTGTGACAACCTAGTCACAGTAGGGTTGGGTTCCAAGTTGAGGCAGCTTGAAGCCAGGTTTCAGGTCCTGCTTCATAAGTGAGCAGCTGTTTGAGTAAGTTATCTAGGAACCAAGTCTCTATTTCCTCATCTGGAAAATGGGAATTGTACTGTATTTTCAAGTCAATTAACAAATTAGTGCATGAATGGGTTTTGTATGTTTTCATACCCTAAGGAAGGACCGATCTTTATAGGCATGGTTGTATGTCCTTTAAACTGAAAGCAGAGACCATCTTGCTATTATAATTGTATCAGTGCTACCAACAGAACAGGCTGGAAAAGCATTCATGATGTTGGGAGTGTTGATGGATTGCACTATAAGGAGGAAATGAGGCTTCTAGACTTGGATGGCTACATTGGCATGGCTGAACAACTTCATAGAAGACCACTACAAACTGAAGATTTCACCATGTTAAATGGAGATTGAATGGATTCATCATCAAATCGATCATAAAGTGTTCCATTAAAATAATAGAAAAATTACTGGAAAGATAACAGGAGTTCACACATCTAAGAAGAGGTAGAAAGATAAAAGTTTGAAGGTAGACATGAATTACCAAAGCTTTTCAGAGCAAAGAAAGAGCTGTAATAACCATCTGTTAGATGTCATGGATACAGGGGAAGACAATATCCTTCTCAGCAGAGCTTCTCATTGGCCACTAACTCAAAGAGTGACAGTCTTCACTGTTGCAGGGAAGCTCTACATCCCATGCAAACCATATGTAACTGGGGATTCTGCAGAATTAGAAACCATGAGACAGATAAGCGGGCCCTACGCCATGGCAAATGACTTCCACGGTCACTTAGGGCTAAGGAGCAGTAGCCGGCTGAGGTACCTGTTCAGGATGAGCAAGGAGAATCTAGTGTAAAAGTAGGGAACTGTCGGTCCTCAAAGGCTGCATAAGGACTTCAATATTTTTATATCAGCAGATTTTGATTTTTTGAAATCATTTTATCTTTTGTACAGTAAAGATTAAATAGTATCTCCCTATAAAAAACACAGGTTGTCTATGATTTTATTATTTTGGTAAAACTTATTGACTTTGATTTGTTACTGAATGCAGGTACTTGTGTTGACTCCTGATTTTCACATGTGCTGGTGACTTAAAGTCAAACAATGTGCTTTCTACACTTTCCCACTTGAACAAACAGCACATCAGGTTCAAGCGCAGTGCTTTGGTTAATTTGTCAGTCCATGTTCTTCCTCATACCAGGCTAAGAGTTACACAGAAATAGTAGACATTGTATAGATTAAAGCAGGTAAACCCCAGGATCAGATTGCCTGGGTCCAAATCCCCAGGGACTTTATTTTAACATAACTTTGGACAACCTTTCTCTGACTTGCTTGCATTATTTTGGGAGTTAAGATTAAAATGGAGCCCATTTAAACAGTTGGTGTCATGTTTGATTTGGTGCCACTGGGCAATCTTGGAGTTGAGCTCAGCACAAAGTATATACTGAGTCTTAACCAGTATATACTTACACATAAATAAAGCTTTATTTGTCACTTTGGTGACCTCAGTTTTCCTTTTTCAGTTTTCTATTTATTTAGTATGCTTTATTATTATTTAGTTATAATTAGTTGAGACCAACAGAGATTGTCTTCCTTGGGAAATGCACGTCAGCTATAAGGTTACGATCTCTTAGGAAGACTTATTTTTTTACAGAACATCATTGGCCTTTCTGAATACTTTGCCACTGTACTGATCATTTCCTCATGCTTTTCTTTTAGTTCTTTTATTTTTGATATATATTTTATTTAACCAAACTTTCCTTTAATCTCTCTCTGTACTTTTAATCCAAACATATGTGCATTTACAAGTCATATCCATAACATAGCATTAAGAGAACCAAACAAAGTTTAAATATTGATGGAGAAATGCATATGAAAACTTCTTGATTATATTTAATAGATGAAAGAGGAGATTATATATGCCCACATATATTTGTGGTTCTCCAGGTTATTAACATTAATATGCGCATGTGAGTTGTGCTATGACTTGTTGAGATATAGAGTCACTCCACGGGGCCAATTTGACTAGACCATGTTAAAGAAACTTAGAGGTGAGAGCACTTAGCGAAGAGATCTGATCCTTAAAAACATATTCCAAAACAACTGAACAGAATGAGTCCTGATTCATATACCTTTCCTTTGAGAAGTACACCTTCAGAGATTTTGATAGAAGGGAAATTTACTAGCCTGAGTAGCTAAGTGATAACCACCAATATTCTTATCATGTGTAGAAATTTGTTTGTATATATGTTAGGAAATTTAGTCATAGACCATTAACAAGGTAAACTCTTCAATAATCTCACTTTTCTAAGTGTAATAAAGTTATTATAAGCAGGTAATAAATGTTTGGAAACCATTATCCATATAGTAAACTAGTATAAATGTATTTTCTCAAGTCCATTTAAAATATTTCAACTTTTCTGTTTGTTGTTTAAAGCCTTGAACTTATGAATATTCCAGAGAAAGTAATATAATATGTGATGTTTGTGTCATTCAGGAAAGGAAGATTTTGTCTTATTTGCCTTTAATTCTGTCGAAAGTTGTAAATTAATGACACTGAAAAGAAAATATTTTCCTAAAATTAGTGTGTAAAAGGTAGGATCAGGTCTTTCATTTCAGATTTTAAAGGATCAATTGATTGCAAAAATTTGAATTCTAATGCTTTTATGATATATAAGCACACTATCCTCTGGGTACTTCATGGAACATGTTTAAAAATGTTTTAATACTATGACCTCAATGTCCATCTATGATTTCAAGAGGCTTTCTAATTTGATGAAGGGTGGAATCCTATTACCAATGGTGCTACTAAAAATGTAAACTTATTTGTGAACCGTTTGCTTAGTAAAGACAATTGAAATGCCAGCTTACACACACACACACACACACAAACACACTCTCCAAATTAATGTTCACTGTGCTTGTGATTATCTACTTCACCAGGCTAGAACTGTTTGGTAATTACACTCCTCCTACAACTCCTTTGATAGTCCTAACTGACAAATAGGAGCGGCTGCTACAATAAGACGACTCCTTTATGAAGTGTTCAATAAAGAAAACGATACTGATATAATAAAAAGGGAGGAAAGCTGCTTTTGAAGCATATCTAACCACTCCCTCTTTGAAGGTGATTTAAAAATACATTGACTGTAAAATATGGTGTGTTTCCTTTCTCCTTTGTAGCTGATAACAGGATTAATAGAACTGTTCAATGAGAGTACAACATTTCAAAAACGTAGACCAGCCATACTGAAAGTGATGACAACTAGGACTGGATCAAAATAGTATCTAATTAGCAACACTTAATGAGATGATTAATTAAAACAGTTTATAAACTCAAATATTCAGGGATTTTTGTTTTGCTTGCTTATTATCTTAAAATTAACCTGATTGCAAACATTCATTAACAATGGATAAAAAAGATTTTAATTTAGTTTTTGCTTCTCCTCTCTCCCCGCTAATGTTTCAGATTATCCAGTGCCCTTATATAATACCCACAGATTGAAAGTCAAGACTAAGGCCAAAGTTAGGGTTACGTCTGATTAGAACAGCCTCTGATTTTTGTTATCACTGTCCACTGTGGCATTAGTTAATATAGCCCATGACTCATCTAATTTTTTGTTTGGATTCATATGGATCAATCTTCTCAAGTGGCTATAAATTCTGAGCCATTATGAATAATAGCATATTATTATGTTATTCCTGTGCAAGGCAATGTTGAAGAAAAATTGTGAAACTTTCTAAATTCCTCTCTTCTATCAATACTTGTGTAACTTCCTATTTTTGAGGACTTTTCTTCTTAGTGACTGAGCTGAGAGAGAATTCAGACTACTTGTGAATTCCATTCTTGTAAAATTATGCTTGACCAATAAGTAGTGTGAAATCATGACTTTGAAGTCCAAAATTTTCTTCACATCACTGTTAGTATCTCTGTCAAAAATTTGCAGAAATTTTCCGTTTTGAGAATAATAAAAAATGAGTAGTAATGGCATTGTTGTACCCTGTTATCTCAAATCTGGCCTTTCCCTGACTTCTTTACACTCCTCTCTTTTATTCCCTAAAAATCAAAACTTAGATACATATCCCTTTTTTATTAATGTCTTTCTACAATTTTATTTCTTTTCTAAGATATCTTTCAATGATGGGCTCAAATATAGCTTGAAAGATACATGAAGAAATAGATGAATGGATGACTGCAACTGTAGTATTGGTAAAGGTGTAGAAATAAAAAGATGTTCAAATATGTATGACATTTCATTTAAATATTTATCAATTTGTACATTTCTATAATTATTTTATTGACAAGAGAGCTACAATTGATTGAAATGAACTACAGTCCTATAAAATTGGAATACAACACAAATTAAATTATTGGACATCAAAGCCCACATCTATTTGATTCCAAATCCTAAATTTCATAAACATTTTGGCATAAGGTTTCCATGTGTGCACGACTGTGGATGTATCCAGTAGAGTAACTACAATAAACCTGTATATTGATTAGTACCCACATTAACTTTTGTTTGCAGTGAATTAAGATATGAATTATTATATATATTTTGTGTGTTTGATTGAATTGTCACCAAATGAACTGTAATAAAATTCTAAACAACTCTAAATTAACTGGAAGGGAAATCAACTATTTTCAGACAGGACCTAATGAATCCTCCTGAGTCTCATGGATTATATCATTATACATATGCAAATTTTAAAAAAAGTAAAATTGTTCATAGGTTTCTAGGGCTATCACATAAAAATCATTTCTTCTTGTTTTGTCTTTATCATTTCAAATAGCAAAACATGTTTTCAAATTTAAGTGACAAAACTAAAATACTACCAACTCTCTTGGTTACTTTTCTCTTGTTGCTTGGAAAAAATAACTGATGTCCAAAATTAGTGAAGGAAAAATTTATTTAGCTCACAGTTTATGAAGGTCCATAGTCAGTTGGGTCAAAGGCAAGGGGGATGGTACAGGGGCTACATTTCAAGGTACAGAGGAAATCGAAAACAACAAAAACAAATGGAGGGGAAGTCTTTTTCTCCACTATATTATAAGCAAGACACCCCACACTCCTCTAGTGGATGTAGCATTCACATCATCTCATTGTCTTCCTCTTGCACAAGATGTGGATGTTTATGAAGTGAGGACCCTGGCTCCCTAGTGAGTGGCTTAGTTAAACTTATAAACTTCTCAAGTTGACACAATATATCAAACATTACAATCCACCCCTTGTCAATTTGGTAACCAGACACATTTCATTAAACAAGATTCCAAATACAAACACATGCTTACCCTTAACATTTCACAATTTGAACGTTATAACACAGGTTTAACACTAAAACCATACCATTTTACCCAGACCCCCCAAGAAACTCAGCCATATCCCTTTGTTAAAAGGCATTTAGTCCATATGCAAGAGTTGACAAAGTCCTAACAGTTACAGCATTGCTGAAAATCCCAAGTCCCAAGCATCCTCCAAGATATAAGGCAAACTCTTAGCTCAAAGCCCCTCTGCAAACAAAAACACAGTTAAACACTTCTATCATTCAATGGCACAACATAAACATTTTCACTCCAAAAGTTGCAAAAGTGGGAATACAAAGCATTGGGAGCAAAGCAAGTCCAAAACCACGCAGGGTAAGCATTAACTCCTGTATTTCCATATCTAGCATCTGAAGCAATCTGTAGCAAATTATGAGCTCCAAAAGGTTGAGTGACTCCACTCCTGCAGCACTTCCAAAGATTGCAATTCCCATGGTTTGTCCCTTAGGCCCACTTTGCTCCCTCCTTGCAGCTTTCCTTAGATGATCTACATTCTTGGATTTTCCAAACTTCTGTAGTCTGTTCACTATACCTTCAGCTTCACTCTTAAAGCTTCACACTTTGCCCTCTCAGTGGCATACTACCCGGCCTTCTGAAATTGGGGTGGAAGCCACCTTAATCCCATAACTCTTGCATTCTGCATGTACCTAAAACCAGCACCACATGGATGCTGCCAAGGTCTGCTGCTACCTGGAATAGTAGCTTGGTTTTCTTCTCTTTTGGCTGTAGAGGTAGAGAGCCTGGTTTACTGGGTACTCTGAATCTGGTTCTGAGGAACAAATTTTCTATGCTGCCATCATTCTGGAACCAGATGTGGCTGCTGCCTTTCTGGAACATGATACTCTTCTGCCTTCTCCTCAGAGAAAAGTTTTTTACTTTAGCAGCTTTGAGACTGTGAAGGGTGGAGACTTGCTGCTTCTTGTCATGCTTTCAGGCCATCTTTGCTATTCTTGTTTCTTCTAAGTAATTGAGATCTCCTCAGCTCTGTCTTTGTAGTTCACAGCTTTACTGGAGCTTCCCTTCTGGCAAAACTCATTATATTTTAAATCATCTTGCTGGATTCTTTGCTCTTGATTCAACAAATGAATCTGGCTAAAAGCCTCCACCAATAGCCATGCTATTGCCTCAACATTCAGTTGACTTGAAATTTCTTTAGCCAGATTACTTAGTCTGATGTCCTTAATCACAGTCTCTGGCAAAGTCTCTGGACAAAAGCCAACTGCCGACAAATTTTCTCCCAAAGTATAACACACATAATCTGGTGTCCAGCAATCAATGTAGTCCTTCACAGCAGAAACCTCCTGAGCCTAATCTTTACTGACATGAATTGTATCAGGCTTCTGGCCTTCTGAACTCTGACCAGAATCTCCCATACAGAGCAATCTACAATGTTCCAACTGTTCTCTTTCAGGTGAACATTTCTGAAACTTTCTAAACTCTTCCCACAAGCCATTCCCAAAGGCTCTTGAAATACATGTTTAGATAGTCAAAGCAACAACCCCACTTCAACTCCAAGTTTGTGGAAGTTTCAATCAATAATCAGCTGGCTACAACAGGGTGGCATGGCACAGGGGCAACACTTCAAGGTGGCAGAAGACAGCAAAAGCAGCAAGAATGAAAGAGAAAGAACAAGTGTCTTTTCCTCCCTTAGGCTGTAAGCAGGCTATTACCCTCCCATCCAAGATGGGTGTAATACACACACACCATTTCCCTGCCCTCCTCTTGTACAGAGTGAGGATGTTTACAACATGAAGACCCTGGCTTTCTGGTGAGCTTAGTCAAACTTCTACACAAGTTGACAAAATGTATCAACCATTACACCAATTATCTGTGAATACTGCTTCTACATTCTTGAGGTGGATATGGTTACATAATCTAAATACCAGAGCTCCAACTACAAGCATTTTGATATACAAATAAGTACTTTTTTTTCTACTCACTGTATTTAAAACATTTATAACTCACTTGCAAAATAATTGAGCACTTTTTATTAAAAGAAACTATTCAAATCGCGTCTTTTCTTCCTGAAAAGTATATCATTATTTTATTAATTTAATATATTATCTGGTGTTTGTTGAAAACATGAGATCTTAAATGTATGTTTGGATAAATTCACTAATAAACTTTAATTGTATCAAAACAACCTGAATTTTAGCCTGAAGTTCATGTTCCTGCTCCATATATCTCTGTATAATTTTCTGTTGTGTATCTTCAAAGAGAATTTAGCTTTATGGGACAGTTTGATCTAGTGTCTAGTTTTGGGATTTATGAGTAAGTAATATGACTCTAGGAATACAGCATGATAGAAAATAAATAGAAGGCGGATGTTTTATGTATGATCAAAAAACAACACTCCAGACTCTGTGTTTCTTTGTTAAAAGTCTTCTTTATATGCAGGACACATAATATGAGAAGTACAATTCCTAAAAATTATAGGAATGTTAATAATGCCAGAAAGTTAGAAAAAATATTTCATTTTTCATCCTCAACATACAGTCTTTAGAAGCAGAATACAATCATTCACTATAGAAAAGGAACCATATAAAGAAAGCAGTTTCAAAGCTGGATTGTTTATGACTTCCTGGATTTTTACTCATCAATTTACCGTAGACTTTTGGGTCACTGAGCCTGCATCAAATGCACAGTTTAGGATCTGATAGTTTTGATTGAATGAAAGAGAAAAGTATAGAATCACATAAAAAAGTCATACCTAAATTTTTGAGACAAATAAAGAGAGAACATTAAGTGATTCAAACCAAGTAAAATGAACATAGAGAGGATTTGTAGAACAAAGATAAATAAATGTAACTCTCAAGAGGCATGGTGTAACAATATAATTCTGAAAAGAAGCTATTGAAGGAACTGAATATATTTTGAATTTCATCTGCTTTAAAGTTAAGTTAAAATTAAGTGAAACTTAAATTGATTTAAAACATTTTTTTAAAAATCAATGTACATATTCAAAAAATAATGATTGCAAGATTTTGAAAAAATATTATAAAACATAAAATTTCCACATATTAAGAAATACCTTAAAACCCATACAGTTAAGAATTAATATAAAGCATTTAAATCAAACTCATACTTATAAATTTAAACAACTTAATACATACTGTTTTATATGCCTATTAATTTCAGAAATATAAATTCAGATAACTTTTTACAATAGAATATTCTAATCACAATTAGTATGAAATTAATAATAGAAAAATTTACTTATAGACATAAAAATAAAAGAAAATGGAAGAAATATGAAAATAGACAACAATAAAATACTATAGAATCTCTATTTGATATTTACGTAGTACTCTTTCTATAATTAATCTTTTGAGTCAGTTCCAAAGGCAATGTTGTATGTCTTTTTTTTTTTTTTTTTTGGTACCGGGGATGGAACTCACAACCTTGTGCTTAATGCTGTTTGTCTTAATAAGAGTTCTTAAACAATTTAAATATCATTTCTTTTACGGTTAACACGATGAATCAGAATTCCCCAAAAACATAAAAGTGGACAATTAAAAAAAATGTAAAACAAGAGTTAAGCTTTTCTAATGAAATACAAGGAAGAAAAAATATGTTGGAAAAATATTCCAAAACACAATAATTTTTTCAGACAATATTAAAAAATAGCAAGAAATAATAACTGGAAAAAGAAAACATGAGAAAGTTAGATGACAATGATAAATAATTGAACAATTGTTGTTCTAAACATAGAGAACAGAGAAAGGGAAGACAAATTATCAAAAAATAAACTACCAGAAATATTGCTAGAATTAAAGAAATATGAGTTCTTCTAAATTCAAAGGCTTACCTATGACCCACACCTTGAGTTGTACATGCAACTATACAGCAAGCAGTAGTGAAGAGTTAACTAAAGATTTATGAAGACAAAACAACAATATCATGGGACTGATTTTGCAAGATACCAGTGAAGTTATCCCTTCAGAATTTTGAGAGAAACTGACAGCTTATTTTAATCATTGTCCAGGTGCTTAAATTCAATCTCCAGTCCTGTCATGGCCCCAGAACTCAGACTGATTATGTAATTCATGTTTCAGTATACATAGGATTAAAACAAAACAAAGACAACAGCAACAACAAAACTAGAAATGAATGCTTAAAAATAACAGAAATTTATCTTATAAAGTTCTGAAACTAGAAATCCAAAGTCAAAGTATGGGCAAGTTTGGTTTCTTCAGATCTTTCTGATTGCTTCCTGAAAGTTACCAGGATTGCCTGCCATCCCTTGGCTAGTGATAGCTTAACTCCAAAATGTCACTCAGATTTGCATGGCATTCTCTTCTCTGTCTTTATCCTCTGCAGTTCATACTGGCAGTGTTTCTGATATTATGATTTATTATATCAGTATGTAACACATTCAGCAAGATTTTCCAGTTACATTTTTGCCTTTGTTTCAAGAACACACTATCTGGAAAAACTGAGAACTTTTCACATCAAATAATGATTCTTTTTGATTAGTATACCAGTCTCGAATTTGCTTTTTCACTTTTTAATAAAAGCAGAAAGAAGAACCAGGAAGATTGTGTACTTTGTTTAGAATCATCTCAGATAAAAATATACAACACTAGTGATTTATAAATTCTATTTTACAACTCACAGAAGAATGTAATCTAGATAGGTCTTCTGAAGCTTTACAATGAGGATCACTTTCTGTTAGGCTAACATGAGGCACAAGTGAGACCACTGAGGCAGGTAAGGTTGAAGCAACCTGCGAGGACTTTATTGCTGACCAGATGCAATCAGGCCAAGGGCTAAAAGATAGTTGGCACTGAGCAAGGAGTGAGGGCATTTTTTTTTATAGAGGAGTTTAGGTAAGGGAGGGAGGTATTACTGAGGGGGTGCAAAATTTTGGTTCTCTGAGTAGGGGGTTTGAGGCTAAGTGATAGGAGTACACCTATCACCTGGGTACAGGAGATGCTGGGTACAGGAGATGCTGGCAGGCACAGCATCTGTCTTGTGATTTTTAGTGCAACCAGCTCTTTGTAGGTAGAGCTGTGTGGGGACAACTGCTGGCTTCCTGCTGAATGCCATGCTCTGCCCAGGTGTGAATAATAGATCTGTCTGGGGAGTTTTTTCTCTCCTGATTGGGTGGGGATATAGTTCAGAGACATGACACTTTCCCTCTAATGTGTGTAACACGTTTCTTGTTTTCATCTGAGATGTCATCTTATAAATTCCTTATTTTAAAAAAATGCACACACTTAGGCACCAGAGTATTCTGATCACCCTTTACCCATCCTACTGATTACAGAGGACTATCCAACTCTAAACAGGTCACAATAGCCAAATACACAACACACCCAATCTCACAGTATAGTGAGATTTACAGCTGTGTTAGTGGCATACAGTCTTAGTATAGCAATGATTTCTTTAGCTCATAGTTAGTTTTTGAAGGATTCAGTTCATACTTGCCTGGCTCCAAGGCAGAGTGGCACATGGCACAGAGTATCAGTTCATGGTTAGCAGAAAACAGCTGAAGAATCAAGAGCAAAAAGGGGAGTGTGTAAGAAGACCTTTTCTGTCCTTTATATTGAAGGTAGGCCACTCTCACTTGGGTGTAACACTCATACCCATAATCCCAACATTGGACCATGAATATATGACAAACTATAGAAGCCTGCCCCCATGAGTACATGAGACTTTGGGGAGATATCCAGACAAAAATCATAACATGGTATGGAAAAAAGAAAAGATAAATTATTTTGCACTGGAGATCAAACTCACCAGATAAACTTTTCAAAATATAAAAGAATAAAGATCTTAGAAATAAATCTAAAATATAGTCAACATGTATTAGACAAAAGCAATTCCATGAAGAAACAATTGTCAATTCAAAACAAGATGGTACTAGAATAACTGGATTTTCATATATCAAGGGGGGAAAAAAAAGAAAAGCACCAGCAAACTGAGGTAGTAACCTTACTCATTAAAAAAAAAAAAAAAAAAAAAAAAAAAAACCAAGGGAGGGGAGGCTCAGAATGGACTGTGGGTATGCTAAATGTAAAATGTAAAACCATAAATTTTCTTGAAGCTAACAGGAGAAAACCTAGATAATTTGGGACTACTGAGTTTTTAGGTACAAGAACAAAAGCATGATCCATGAAAGACAAAATTGAGCTGCACTTTAGTAAAATTTTATAAATCCAACTTCCTGTGATGTGAAAGATACAATAAGAGAAAGAAAAAAGACACAAATTGTAAGTAAGTATTTAATAAACACATATTTAACAAAAGTCTTATATTTAAAATATAGAATACATAAAATTCTACAAACAAAATAAAAGATCCAATGAAAAATGGCAAAAACTCTAAGCAGATATTTCACTGAAAACATACATGAAAAGCACTGTCACTTATGTCATTTAGTGTGTTACTGTCATTTATTGTGTTCCTTCTATTCCCAGGGCTATGGTATTAGAAATTTGGCCCAAGTGTGGTGATCTGAGGGGGGTGAAATCACCAGTAGGTTGGCATTTGTTAAACTGCGATTAGGTCATTGAGGTTTCTGTCCATAGAAGAGATTAATGCAGAAGGGAGACAATGACACTTAGAAGAGTGAGTTGTTATAAAATTGCAGCTTAGTCCCTTCCCAATCTCTGACTTCCTGTCTTGCTAAGCCATTGCTGTCACATGCATTCCTGCTATGATATCATTTCTCATGTTGTGACCCTGCCCAAGAGGACCTCATCAGAAGGAAATAAATGCTGGTGTCATGCTTTTCACTCTCTACAACAGTGAGCCTAAATAGAACTATCCCCTTTTTAAATACCCAGATTTAAATATGTTGTTATAGAAATGAGGAACAGACTAATACAGGTGACAGATCAGCAAATGAAAAGATTAGATATCACAAAAAATTAGGAATTAGAACAACAAGGTGATATTATTTTAGGCCAATCAGAATAGCTAAAATGTATACCAGGGATAATACCAATGCTGGCTAACATGTGCAGTAAAGGAAATTTTTATTCACTACTGATGATATTGTAAAAACGTACAGTCATATTTTGAAATATTTGAGTAGTTTCTTGCAAAGCGAAACATGTCCTTACTATAAAATTTAGCAATTAATGCCTTTAAGTATGTAGCCAAATGAATAGAAAACCAAAAAGCCTGCACATGGTTAGTTTTATAGTAGCTATATTCATAATTGTGCAAAACTGGAAGCTACTAGGATATCCTTTAATAGATAAATGGACAAACAAATCATAATGTAGCTGTACAATGGATTGTTATTCCATGATGAAAAGAAATGAGCTATAAAACCAAAAAAAGACAATCAGAAACTTCAATGCATAACATCAAGTGAAAGAAACCAACTGAAAAGATTGTGTAACAGATAACATGCTGGAAAAGGCAAAACTGTGGAGATAATAAAAAGACCATTATTTGTTGGGGGAGAAAAGAAGGAAGAATGAATAAAGAAAGCACAGGAAATTTTTAAGAACAATAAAACTATTCTGTATGCTATTATAACAGTGCATATAAAATACTGCATTTCACCAAGTCTACAACATGGCTTTATTTATTGAAACTATGGGCTTTATTTATTGAAAATGTATCAATATTGCATCATCAGTTATAGCAAGTATATCATAATAATGTGTGGTGTTAATAATTTGAGGAGAAAGAAATAGAGGAACATGCTGTACTACTTGCTTCACTTTTCTATAAACCTGAAACTGCTAAAAATATTCATTTTTAAACAAATATGTCAGAATAACAAAATAACTTGAAAGTTATGAAAAAGAAAAACTATAATAATTATTTTTTCTAATGTATTTGACTATACAAATAGGCAAACTGCGAGACTTGCTTGCTCAAAAGATAAATGATTGCTTAGACTTCAAATTAAATTCATACATGAAAATGATAAACAATTAGGGTTATACAGTAATATATGTAAATGATATCAATATAAACAAAACCAAAACTTGATAGATGAAAAATGAAAGCATCATAATAAAGCTAAGTAGTATATCTTTGAAAAATTTGGTGAAAAAGAAGAGCACTAAAATCTATATATTGAAGAATAATTTATTTATAAGTAAGATAAGTACATAGTAATAATTATATTATTGAACTATAAATACAGATATTAGAAAATATGAATTAAATTATCATGCACAAAAAATGTTAAACTTAAAATCGGTTTTTTTAAAGCTTGCCAAAATAAATCAAAATCTTTGAAGTTGAGATTAAATTGTTCCTTTAGTAAAAACAAACAAACAAAATATAAAGCAGAGCCACCCTTCTACCTGGAACATCGTAGAAGCCTGCCCCAGCCCTAAACTTCCCAGGACTGCTGCCGCTGGGCTTGACCTTTCACCAAGAACATCAGAATCTCAGACTACAGTGGATTATTGTGCTGGCTGCACAAGAGACTCAGGAACTCCTCACCCAAACAGAAGACCTCAGCAGGCTCCAGTCAGTATGGTGAGTTTGTCCCTAAAACAGAGGTCTGCAGTAAGTAAATAGGAGTGAAAGTGAAACTCCTTCTAACTGTAAGACCTTAGCAAATCTGACAAGAGAGTGGGTAGTCCCCCACACACACATAGAGAACATCAGACAAGTTGAGGAGTGCACCAGTAATGCCCCCTCCCAACTTAGAGAAAATTAAAAGAGCTTAGGAGACCCCCAGTGACACAGTAGGGGCTTAGCTGACACAACACTATAGCCAGGGTGATCTGGTGACCTGCAACAACCTGAAAATATAGCAACAGCAGGAACTAAGAATTGCCCTACATCAATACTTCTAGGCTAGTTAGCCCAGAAAGAATATAGGACTCACCCAACAGGCCCTGTAGGAGGAAGCATGGTGACTGGATCTCCTCTTCATTGTGGTACCCAGCAATTTGACAAACATCAACCACCCAGTAAGACCCAACATTATACTAAATGGACATAACTCACACTATGGATAGTTGTGACTGTTGGAATAGAAAAAACAGATATTTACCGAAAAGGTGAAAATGAGTAAACGAAAAGGCAAAATTCAATCTCAAACAGCTAGTCCATCAGGAGCAAGTACAGGCGACAACAAAATAGAGGACTTTAAAAGTCATACACCAGACATCTCTGAAAAGATAGCAAATGAAGTAAAGAAACAAATTCGCGAGGCTATAAAGGATCTCAAGTTAGAAAAATGTCTTATGTAAAGACAGAAATAACCTTACTAAATGAGTTGCTCAACATAGCTAGAGAAGAAATAGATAAAAATAAAAAAACAGGAGCATGGAAAATTGATTGAAACTCTGAATGAACAATGCAGAAAACAAGCAGAATCCATGAAACAAATCCAAAGAGATATACAAGAAAAAAACAAACAAAAAATTGTATTGAAAGCTGGCAAAACCATTTAAATGAAGCTGAGTATAGAATTTCAGACTTGAGGACAGGATCACAGATAGTGATCATGAAAGGGTAGAACTTATAAAAACAACAAAGCAGCATGAAATGACAATCCAGCAGCTTCAAGATGATGCCAGAAGAAACAATGTTAGATTAATAGGTATCAGTGAAGAGTCAGGAGACAATGCAAAGGACATCACTAAGCTGTTCACAGAAGTAATGGCAGAAAATTTCCTAAACATGGGGGGAAAATATGATATACAAATAAGTGAGGCATATAGAATGCCAAAAAGTCATAACCAACATAAATCTACATCGAGACATATAATAATTAAGATCTCAGACATACAGCATAAAAACAGAATACTAAAAGCTGTTAGAGAAAAGACACAACTCAGCCATCAAGGAAAGCCTATTAGAATAATGGCAGACTTCTTAGCACAAACCTTCAGGTTAAGATGAGCTTTGAGTGAAGTATTTCAAGCCCTAAAAGAAAACAACTTTCAGCCCAGACTGATGTACCCAGCAAAACTGTCTTTCAAATTTAATGGAGAAACAAGATACTTCCATGACAAAGAACAACTGAAGAAATTCATGTCCACCAAACCAACCTTAGAAAGAGTGCTGAAAGGCATGCTAGATAGAGATATAAATGACCACAATTGCCAGAACAACAACAGAAAGAAAACATCAGGCTAGGCAAGAAATTAAACAAGGGAGAAAAGCAGGAAACCAACAATAGGAACACAACATGGCAAAGTCAAGCCAGTACATATCAGTGAAATCCATAAATGTAAATGGGCTCAATTCACCTATCAAAAGAAAGAGGCTGATGGAATGGATCAAGAAACAGGATCCCACAATATGCTGTATACAAGAAACCCATCTGACTCAAAAAGAAACTTATAGATTAAAAGTCAAAGGATGGAAAACAGCATTCCATGCAACAGGAACCCAGAAAAAAGCAGGGGTAGCTATTCTGTTGGTAGACAAGGTGAACTTCAAACCTAAAATAGTTAAAAGAGACAAAGAAGACCACTACATACTTGTAAGTGGAAAATTACAAGAGGAAGAACTAGCAATTATAAATATATATGTACCAAATACAGGAGCACCCAACTATGTAAGACAAATACTAATGAACATGAAAAACCAAATACACAAGAACACAATTTTAATAGGAGACCTTAACACCCCACTATCACAAAGAGATAGGTCAACTAGACAAAAAGTCAGCAAAGAAATAACAGAACTGAATCATACCTGTGAGTGAATGGACTTAGTGGATGTTTACAGAGTGTTCCACCCAACCACATCAGAATATACATTCTTCTCAGCTGCACATGGGACATTCTCCAAAATAGACCATATATTAACCCATAAAGTATTCTTAACTAAATGCAAAGGGAGCAAAATTATCCCATGCATAATATCTGATCATAGCACACTAAAATTGGAAATCAATGGCAAAAATTCCTGCAAAACCTGAATAAATACATGGAAATTAAACAACAACCTTCTGAATAACCAGTGAGTTACAGATGAAATTAAAGAGGAAATAAAACAATACCTACAACAAAATGAAAATGCACATAGAACATACCATAACCTATGGGATGCAATGAAAGCAGTCCAAAGAGGGAAATATATAGTAATAAATCATCATATCAAAAAAATGAAACAAACACAAATAAATAACCCAATGCTACATCCCAAGCTTCTAGATAAAGAAGAGCAAGCTAAACCCAAAGCTTATAGAAGAGAGGAAATTATAAAGATTAGAGCAGAAATTAATGCAATTGAAACTAAAAAAAATACAAATAATTAATGAATCAAAAAGCTGTTTTTTTGAGATAATAAATAAAATTGATAAACCCCTTCTAACCTCATCAAAAAAAAAAACCAACTCAAATCCATACAATAAGGACTAAAAAGAAAAAAAATTACTACAGATCCCATGGAAATTCAACAGATCATGAACACCTGCTTTGAAAGTCTCTACTCATGTAGGGTGGAAAACACAGAGGAAATGGGCAGATTTCTAGGGACATATGAACTACCAAATCTCTTCCAAGAAGTTACAGCAATTCTGAATAACCTAGTATCAGTTACTGAAATAAAAAATGTAATTAAAAACTTACCAACAAAGAAAAGCCCAGGTCCTGATGGATTCACAGCTGAATTCTACAAAAAATTTAGAGAATATTTAACACCAATACACTTTAAACCCTTCAATGAAATTGAAAGAGAAGCAGTCCTCCCTAGCTCATTCTTGGAGGCACGTATTACTCTCATGCCAAAACCAGAGAAAGACCCAACCAAAAAGCAGAACCATAGGCCAATCTCACTAATGAACATTGATGCAAAGAGTCTCAATAAAATATTGGCAAATAGAATGCAACAAATCATTAAGAAGATTATACACCATGACCAAGTGTGATTTATTCCAGGAATGCATAGATGGTTTAATATACACAAATCAATAAATGTAATACACCACATCAACAGAGCCAAAAATAAACATCATCTTAATATATGCAGAAAAAGCTTTTGATAAAATCCAACACCTTTTCATGATAGAAACCCTACAGAAACTTGGAATAGAAGGTATGTACATCAATCTCATAAAGGCCATCTATGACAAACCAACAGCCAACATTATACTAAATGGACAAAAACTGAAAGCCTTCACTCTAAAATCAGGAACAATACAAGGATGTCCACTGTCACCACTCCTATTCAATATAGTGCTAGAAATATTAGCCAGAGCAATCCGACAAGAGGGAGAAATAAAAGGAATAAAAATAGGAAAAAAAGAAATTAAATTATCATTGTTTGAAGTTGACATGATACTCTACATAGAAGACCCCAAAATCTCCATTAAAAGACTATTAGAAGTAATAATCAAATTCAGCATGTAACTGAATACAAAGTCAACACTCAAAAATCAATAGCATTCCTCTACACAAACAAAAAAGTCACCAAGAGAGAAATTATGGAAATATCACCTTTAACAATAGCATCTTAAAAAAAATGAAATACCTAGAAATCAACCTAACCAAGAATGTAAAAGACCTATCTGATGAAAATTATACTACTCTAAAAAAGGAAATTGAAGAGGATATTCAGAAATGGAAGGATATTCCTTGCTCTTGGTTAGGAAGAACCAACATTGTGAAAATTGCCATACTCCCAAAACAGTTATACAGATTTAATACAATCCCAATCAAAATACCACTGTCATACATTACAGATCTAGAGAAAACATCCCTAAAATTCATTTGGAAATATAAGAAACCTAGAATAGCAAAAGTGACTCTGCAGAACAAAGGCAAGACAGGAGGCATCTCAATCCCTGACTTGAAACTATACTACAAAGCCACAGTGATAAAATCAGCATGGTACTGGCAAAGAAACAGACCTGAGGATCAATGGAACAGATTAGAAGATGCAAATACAACTACAAAGCCCCTCAGCCACCTGATATTTGACAAAGGTGCTAAACATGTTCACTGGAAAAAAAGATAGTCTCTTCAATAAATGGTGTTGGAAAAATTTTCTTTCCTCATGCCGAACACTGAAAATAGACTATCACCATACACTAAATTAAAATCAAAAATGGATCAAGGATCTAAATATTAAACCAGAAACACTAAATCTACTGGAAGACAAAGTAGGTAAAATCTTGGAGACATAGGGGTAGGGAGAGAAATCATGAATAAAGCGCAAACTGCACAGGAAATACTTTAAAGATTCAACAACTGAGATTTCATATTACTAAAAGGTTTTTGTACTGCAAAAGAAATCACCAACAAAGTGGAAAAGAAAACCCACAGAATGGGAAAGAATTTTTTCCAACAATCCCTCAGACAAAGGACTTATGTCCAAAACAGATAAAGAACTGAAAAACATCAGTCCCTCAAATTTAAAGACCCGCTCCAAAAATGGGCATCTGAGATGAGATGAGAAGAAGATGGCAAATAAATATATGAAGTAATTTTCACCATCACTGATCATTTGAGAAATGCAAATTAAAACAGCATTGAGATTTCATTTCACCCCAGAAAGAATGGCTGCCATCAAGAAAACAACTGATAACAAATGTTGGTGAGGCTGCAGCCTCACTTCTCTGCTGTTGGTGGGAGTGTAGACTGGTACAACCACTATGGAGGTCAGTATGGAAATTCTTCAAAAAACTAGGATTGGAAGTTCCATTCAATCCAGCTATTCCTCTCCTGGGTATTTTCTCAGAAAAATTGAAAAGGTCATGTCACAGTGACATATGTGCACCCATGTACATAGCAGCACAATTTGTGATAGCTAAATCTTGGAAACAACCAAAATGCCCACCAACTGCAGAGTGGATGAAAAAAAAAAATGTGGTATTTTCTACAATGGAATACTACTCAGCTATAAAAAGGATGATCTTGAGATCTTTATTCATAAATGGAGGCAACTTGAGAATATTCTCATTAGTGAAATAAACAAGACTCACATTAGTAAATATTACATTGTCTCTCTAGTGTAAACAATAATATGAACAGACAGAATAATGGTATTCAAAAAGTATAATAGATATAAAAGTATAATAGATATTATAAAAGTGAAAGGGAAAGAAAGTGCACTAAAGGATATAACAGTATGTTTAGTGTGTAAATAGATTACCTTATTACTGAGATTTTGTCAGATCATTGAACAGAAGTTTTTGTACTATCAGTGTTTGAGTGTCTAGCCACTTTTTATGCTTTGGCTTTGTAACTTTAACAACCATTGTTAAGTTAACAATATGTAATGTATCAACTAGCGACTTTATGATGTTAATTGTTTTTGAACTCTGTGTTCTACTTTTCTTCTTGTTTTTTCTGTTTTGTCTTTTTTTAAATTTTCTTTTCTTTCTCTCTTAAAATAAAAAAATATGAAGCAGATATTTCAGGACATGAACACTATGTTACATGTCAGAGCCCTTTTTGCTGGCCCCATAGTCTTTTGCCTTTAATTGAAAAATAGAATTTGTCTACGTTTATGATGAGCAATAATAACATTTTGACAAAAGCATGACTTGTAGAATGGCTAATTCAAGCTACTTAAAATCCCTTAATACTAATTCACATACTTCTTTTTTAAAATTGAAAAAATTCAAAATCCATACTGTTAGCAATTTCAAATATACAACACATTGCTATTAAAATAGTCATTATGTTTTGCAACATATCTCCCAAATTGATCCTCCTATTCAATTGAAATTTTGTGTTCTTTCTTCAACATCTCTCCATTCCTTAATGCTGGATAAATATTTCCTTTTTTCCACATCCTTAGCAATATTTTGTATTGCTTACATTTTTAATAACCTCATCCTCAGTGTGAAAGAATATTTCACTGTAATCTTAATTTGCATTTCTCTGATATTTAATGAAGTTGAGCATTTTTCATATACCATTGAAAATTTGCATGTAATATTTTCAGTTTTTTCAGGCCCTTTGGCTAGTTTTAAAAACTAGTTTATTTCAATTGCTATTGAGTTCTATGCACTTTTTAGGTATTTTGAATATTAATCTCTTGCCAAATCTTTGACTTGGAAATAGTTTTCCTATTTTTTAGAATGTCTCTTTAGTCTGTTGTATTCTTTGCAGTATATAACTGTATTAATGTGATGCAAACCCATTTTTCTCTTTTTGCTTTGGTTGTCTATGCTTTAGAGGTCACACACACACACAGAGAGAGAAATCTTTACCCACATGTTTTAGTCAGCTCTTCCATCACTGGAACAAAATGCTTGGCACTACAGTTTAAAATAGGAGACAATTATTTTGGCTCACAGTTTCAGAGTTGAGTCTATGACTGGCTGGTTCCAAGGCTGACGTAACATGGCAAAAAGAACTAGTGGAAAATTCCTAGCTGCTCACTCCATTGCAGCCAAAAACTAGAAGGAGAAGAAGGAGCTTGAGATACACTGGGAAAGACACGCCCCATGTCTGGTCACCTTCTGAAATCCCTGAACATAAACATACGACACTTCTGGGGGATGTGTTATAGCTAAATCCTACAATGGACAAACGTTAGGAACTGTTTCCTCTTGTGTTTGCTTCTAGTAGTTTTACTTTTTAAGTCTTTAGTCAATTTCCATTATATTCTTTATCAAAACTAATTATCCCAGTTACTATTGGCATTTATTTAATCACACTGAAATGTAGTCATTTGATTGTATTTTAATCACATTAAGAATTTGAAATTTGACAGGGCAATCTTCATTTATAATATATTATGTAGTTGCTGTCAGATAATCACTGGAGTTAACTTTATTTCAAAGTTTCATGGTATGAGAGTCCAATATGGCTTCCTGACATGATAGATAGATGCCACTGGCTGTGAGGTTAACTGAGGTTTCCACCAGAGTCCCTGTAACCTGGGTTCTCAGTAGTTAAGTCTTCTATGACAGCAAAGTTACCTTAAAGTTTGTATGCCCAGAAACCAGTTAGTAGCTGCTTGTCTGTTCTAGTCCAGTCTCAGAAAGAGATCTTACTGAGGTTTATGTGGAAAATGTTAGGTAAAACCAAAATTGTTATAACTATATTTTGTTCAAGAAAAATAAAAAAGAAAAATTATTTTAAAGGACTTTGGATCATATGAGCCAAAAAATTTGATCAAATACCAAACAGTATACTCAAAAGTGTTATTAGGAAAAATAAATGATTAGTTGTTGACTATGATAAAGTTAACATATTACATACAGATAAAAACAGGGAAAAATCAAAGGAAGTATTGAAAAAGCATTTTAAGAAAAGACAATAAATAATTTTATATGTTATTTTCTTTAACTTTTCAGAAATAAATACCAGCATATTGCACTTCAGAGAAAACTTTTTAAAAAGCAAAAATCTTAATTGAACTACAACTTAGCCCTGACATAGGTTCAAAAAAGAAAACCAAGGTCATAACAAAAATAATTCAAAATGCTTATAAAGCCATATAAAAGGAAGATAGAATCTAGAGCACTACTCTACTTTTCGGTTCCAAGATGCTCTGTCTGTGTGAACACAGGAACATCGCTTAGCATCTCTGTTTCCACGTTTGTCCAAGTTTAAGATTAGAATATTAACAATATGTTTCACTTACACTAGTTGACTGATGTATGTAATGATCTTGTGATTTTGTTTTATATTCGTATATGCATGTATTATAAGTAATTATTCATATAAGTTAATATTTTATAGTGGTTAAATATCTATAGACTATTTTTATTAGATGTATCCTGATTTACTTTTCAGAGTATTAATACTAGATATTTAAATTATCTTCAATTTTATTCTTTCAAGCTTCTGGTACTGGGGATCGAACTCATGACCTCATGCCTGCCAGGCAGGCGCTTATGCTGCTGAGCAAATTCCCAGCCTTTCAAGTTTTTGAAAAATTTAGCTTTACCTTAATCACTGGTGATTAGTAATCTTATACATAAACATATGTGGTGAAGCACAATGTAATTTTCTCAATTTTTGATAGATATTGTTTTATTTTTATTTATACATTTTAAATTAATATATCTCTGACTCCTTTTCCATATTTGATATTTTCCCTCTCTTTTCTATTTTAAATGTCTCCTGATTTGATAAGAACATATATATTTGCTGCATTAATTTTTACTTCTTAGAATAAAATTAAATAATTTTGTTGGTCATACATTTTTAATTTTCCATCATTTAATCATGTCTGTGCTACTTTATTTTAGATAAATATATATGAATTTTCAAATTTTTTTCCTTTAGTAGAAGCAAATCAAAAATAAATAAAAGAAGGTATTCAACTCATTGTCAAGTTCATTGCAAACACTTTCCTATCTTTTAAGCACATATTTTAATACTGATTTTTATTATAGATCTTTTGAATTTGTACTGTTTTTATATTTATCAACTTTGACTTTAAGCTTGTAAATGATATTAACTAAGATCCATATTTTCCAAAAGCATTTTACTTTGTTTGCATTTATATCAATATATGTAATTTCTATAACCCATGTTGGTGTACAGTATGACATGAAATTTATCTTTTAAATATTTTCCCCAAATTAGTGATATGGTGTTCTCACTAATTTGAGATTTTATTTTGTCTAAAGATTTATTTATCATTTTTGGATGCTTTAGATTTCTTACTCTGGCCCACTTATCCTATCTTATGCTCTGCATCTGGAACAGAAAAGCAATTGTCATATTTTGCTAATAGGACACAAACTTCATTTCTATTCTCACAAGATGTTCTTCATTGATATTTCTATTTTTTCTAATAATTTTAACACCACTTTTAAGGTTACATTTTTAAACACTGTACTATAAAATCTTATAACTGTGAATTTGTAATAATAGAAGTTTTCATGTTAGTTCTTCTATCAACATTGCATCTCTACATTTATTCGAGTCCTTTTTATATCTATTGAAAAGGATTTCACTTTTGTTCACAAATTTCTTGTTTCACTTATTCCTAGGTGCTCTGTGATTTTGTTCATATTTTGAATGGAATTGTCTCATTCTTTGTATTTACCTTGCCTTATAATAAATGAAATTTCTCTTTGCTGTTTCACTTCTGACCTAATCACCATTTAAGTCCAAAAGAATTTCTTAAGTCTCATAAACTTCCTGGTTAAACAGCTTGACATTTAGGGTCTGCTCAGACACATGAAGAAGCTTGTCAGTCTGGCCTTAAAGATTAACAATCATGGAAATTGGCAAAGTGGACTCTACCACACTATGCCCTTAGGTCTGAGGCTGACACTTGAGTCCCAGAAAGCACACAGCAGGAAGGAAGACAGATGGGAAAAATATGAATGCAAAAATAACCCAAGCCCCCAAACGAAAGGTGCCTGGTAATATAGATAGATAACCTTGGTAGTTCTTGTTTCTGATTTGATGATATGGTGTCCTGCAGCATCCAAAATTCTTCATCCTGGCTCAGACATAAAGGAAGGCTTTTGTGCTAGACTAGAGTATCCTCGGGCCAAACAAGAGTCAGAGATGAGCAGCCATACGTGTGTTACACGACACCAGATGCTTTATTCTTACCTTTGTGTGGCAAATTTAAAATAGGTTAAAAGCAGATTTGGGATCATTTTTTAAATAAGTATTCATTAAATCTAGGATCAAAATTAAGTCAGTATATGATTTACCAATAATTTTGTTTAAATGTCCTCAAAAATCTGTGACATAAAATTCTTTTTTGGTTATTCTTTTTTGACACTTAAATATTGTTTCAGCAAATAATCAATTAGAAGGACCTGTAAAACATTACAAAGGTCATAATAATGTTTCCAGGGGGAAAAAGTAAAATTGTTCTACATTTTGTACATGAACACATCAACAATAAAGGATGAAAGGTTTTGCCAAAGGTTATACAGGAAGTGGCAATTAGTAGAAAATTGAAATCCCTCTCTCCAGTTTCCCTGGGCAATGCTTACTCCACTAATTGATGGTGAAGCAGCTAATTTGGAGGGTTGGCAGGCAGTTCATCACTGTGGTCAGCAGGATGGAGGCTGGGGTAGGACTGCTTGATTCAGAACACCTTCTGGCTCTCTGTACTCTACTTTCCTCATTTGTCAAATAATTCATACTTTGGGAACTGTGAGAATTAAATGAACTATTTACATAAATTGCTTCAAAGCAGCACCTGTTTTACAGAAGTGATAAACAAATCTTAGCACTTTTGAATAGGTAGAAGAGAAAAAAAAAACCTTGGATTGACTTCTTATTTCTTTTTGATTTTATTCTAAAGAAGGCAATGGAGATGCTTTCTGGAATACAACTTTTCTAGCTGATGCTTCTTTAGTTTACAATGGAAGTTAGAGGTCACAATATCATTGACTGTCTCAATCAAATATTAAGACTTTATTGCCAGTCTGAAGCTCACTGGCTTTCAAATGACACCAGCCATAGGAAAATGAGCAGAGAAATAGCCTTTAAGCGATTGTTTGTAAATTAATCCCCCCAAAGATTTTAGAGAAAAAAAAACCACATAATTTTAACAAATGCACATATTTTTAGGGTTAACTTTCCTCATCCATGTTTGAATCAGTAACTCTGTTTTTATAATGATAGTTTTAGCTAGCAACTAATTTTACATTTGACTTCTTACAAATGTAAAACCATGTATATATCTTTTGGGGATAATCTATGCATAAATATAATTAGCATTTTATGGCTATAACTATTTAACTAAAAATGTGTTTCTATCCAATAGATCTAAGGATGTGATTATTTTACCAAAGTAGCAAAAAAAAAAGGAAAAAGAAAGAAAAAAGAGACTATTTCAAACATGATAGATCATTTACACTTGAAGTATCTTAAAAAATTTTCAGTTATTATACAATTAACTATATTTATAGATGATTTAATTATCAACTTATCTGCAAATATGTTCACAGCTATACAGTTTTCTGTCTTGCTAATGGGGTTCTGCAGAGCTACAAAGTTATTTAAGTTCTTATAAAGTCCAGATGATTAATTATTTTATTCCCAAATCAGTGCATTGTGAGTCTTTTGTCCCCTAAACTACTGTATACGCGAATTCAATATCAGAGGGGAAGGAACATTTTAATGTGTATTACCGACCAATATCTCTTTAGAAAAACCATGTGCAGTAACACATTTGGGTGTTTTTGTCAGGAAATTATACACTCCAAAGCAGAAAGCAAGGAGTTGATAGTGTACCTTCTGGCTTCCCATCAAAATTCTGGAACACTCGCCTCCTCTCTCTTTTATATGTGAAAGTTTTAAAGACAAAACTTCTTGCTTTTCTGTCACTTCCTCGGCCTCTTACCCCTAAGTCCAAATGAGTCTTCTATACTATTTTCTCCTCTATCTCTTTATACTGTGTATATCTACAACAGACATCATTAGCCCACTTCTAAAGTTTCTCAGGTGAGTACCAGCTCTCTCCTTTTCAGCTTAGCTTTACTAAAAGTCCAGAATGAAATTTTTCCTCGTGCATTTGAAAACAACAAATAAAACTCAGTATTTCATTTGGAAATAATTTAAACTTGTGAATGCATACAATATTGCTACTTTAAATGTGAAATATTCTGTCTAAAGAAAAATCTGTAAGTGTTTTAAGTTATAATGCACTTTTTTACATTTATGAATGAGAGAGCAGTAAATATGAAATCTTAGCTGGCTTCAGGAAGAACACTAACAATATTTTTGAGGATATGAGGCATCCGGTTTCTGGATGGTTAAGAACCAAAGCAAAGAACCACGTCAGAGAATAAGATCTCCCACCACATGATTCCTATCTTTCTTGGAATTCCTCGTGGTCTACAAGACTAGATTCTCTGGTAAGATGAAGTAAAGAAACTTGGGGAGGGAATGGGAAAGGGTTAAAATGGTGATTGGTTAAGTTGGTCCAGGCTTCCAGAGACTCATTAGCAAATGCCAAAGTAGTCTTGCCTGACAGGCTCAGTGTGGACAGGAGTAAAGGTGAAACTGCTTTGCTCCTCTCTCAAGGTCAGCAGGAGATGTCTTCAGATGCTGTTTTCTGAAACACCCAGTTTTTCCACAGCTGGACGGGAAACCATACCATTGAGCAAACACATCGCCTTAGCATTTCTTATGAGAACATCACACATATTTCATAGCTTCAAAAGTAATTTCAAAATTCTTAGAAGTTAAAAAGTAAAATCAAAGGTGACTTTGCAGCCATTTTCTCTGAAGTTTGAGTCAGAAGACACCTTTTTTTTGATATAACAGTTGCAAATACAGTCAAGATGCAAATTATTGTCTTTCACTTTGCAAAACAAAAACATTCTTATGAGTTTCTTTTTAATCAAACAACTTAAAGAACTTTTTATTTTAAGAAAAAGAAACAGAACTACAATTCTGAAGTGTCAGATAAAGGAGGCCAGAAGAGCCCGAATGTACCATTATAGAAATATCATGAAAAGATGAACAAGTGCATATAGGAAAAGTTATGCTTTATATCATTAAATTTTCTTTTATCTGACCCTCAAGGTGTATATCACCTTACCTTCGTTATTTTTTAGTGCCTAACATATGAAAGATACCCACAACAACAAATACCACAGCAACACCAGCAACAAGAGAAGAATATGTGATTGAACTATTTACAGTTAAATTAATGTTGACACCTTCCCTCCACATCTGCAGCAAACTTTCTTTGGGCCTTTGCTAGTTCAAATCTCCCCTATATTTAAAAGACCTATATGACATTCCACCTACTTTATCAGTCTTCACTGACTACTCCACATCTCAGAGTAACTGTTCATTCTTTGAACTACATGATTTGTGTTACTTACCTATTTTTATTGTAACTCAGTTTGCTACTAACTTAACACCTCCTAATTCCAAGATAATGAAAGCACTTTCATTCCCCAAATATGAACCTGGATCTACTTGTTTAACCTTGATCTGTCTAATAATATGGACTTCCTTAATAATGTATACAGTTAGAGGTAAAGTGATTGGAACAGGGATAAGTACATAGTAAATAATAAGTCCATTTTAGTTATAAGATCACACACGCACACACACAATCCAAAACATAAAGCATCCTTTTGTTTTGTTTTTTTCCATCTGTTCTGGCCAGCACTATGAAATAGGATGATCAATACATATCATGTAAATATCTATTAATAAAGGATGTTGTCAGAAGACATAGACTGGGTCCAATGAATGGGCTGTGGGACTAAAGCTGGATTTTGTGCAATACAGAGAGTAATGTGTGTCCTGTGCATTTTTACCTTTATCACTTCATCCCTGAAGCTTCTCTGACTGTGCTCAATCCTCAAAGCAGAGGCTAAGGGGACATGTGTGTCAGTTCATTATCCCATCATCTGTTTCTGGTTCTTTAGATAACTTTCCTTACCTTCTGTAACATTTATAGCTCTCATCCAAATTATAAAACTAAACTTATGCGTGCTTATGAAACACTGGAAGATAAAATTCATGTGGATATATGTATGGGTTGGGAGATATTGTATTCACAATTAGTGTCTTAGTTTAATCTCAGTAACAATAATACCGTGTTATCTCTTCTTTTAAGTTCTATTGTAATATTTCTAATTATTTTCACTGCAACTGCTATTGTAAAAACTGATTTTTACATTGAAGTCCTAAGTCTCTGAGTTCATAGAACACACATTTTCACATAAAATTAAATGTTGGGCTATAATTTTTCTTCAGTCTCTCACATTTTTCAAATTTTATATCAGATTTTGTTCCAAAATATTTTAAAAAGATGTTTTTGGAGCAAATAATCTTGAAAATTAGAGATGGTGCCTCTCTCCAGTTGGAAAGCAGATTTCTTTCTTTTCCAGGATATAAAAGATAATGTCTCTGTGTAGGGGTTATGTTTAGTCAGGTTTTCTACAATAAACTGAAAGTATCAGAATTTCCTGAGAAATATGTGATTCCCTACACCAGTGCAATTCTAACCAGACCATTCCACCTTACCAGAGGTTCAGGGAAGGAGGCAAGAAAATGATGCCAATAGGAATCACCTGATGTTTCATGCACTCTCAGGGACAAATTGTCTCTGATGTGGGAATCTGTGGCTTCCATCAGCAGCTATGACTTCTAACAGAATCCACAAAACAAGTTAACTTGCAACCAGAGAAAAATCTCATCTTTCAAATTTCTTGACAAAGACACAAACATTCTGAGTAAATTAGTTTTATTTTTCTCTTCCAGAGGATAAAAGAGGTCTTTTTAAAAGTATCTAATAATTAAATTTGATTTATTCCTGTTTTATATTATTTAACATATATGAATGTGAATATTTCCTTATCTCGCAAACCAATAGATTAAAGTACTGTGTCCAGTTATAGTACTTGAATTTACTCTAGAAATTTAAAGAATTCTATTCTTTGAAAACCAAGAAAAAACAATATTTAATTACTTTCTCACATGTTCTTTCCTTTCTCACCAAGTAAATATAGTAGCTGTTAAATAACTGTTACAAAATTTAATTATGTCTTGAGGACAATTAGCTTGGTCATTAGAAATTTGTATTCTAGTAAAAGATAAATCACATAAGAGGTGATCAAAATATATGGCAAATGTTTAAGTGAAAAAAAACTTACTACAGTGAAACACATATTGTCATTAATCCCAACCAAAATAAAGACCCTCATTTTGAGTCCATTTTTCTATCTTCTGTGCTTCTTTCTGAAACGTTTGTCCCCTTTTATGAGATGCAGCTAAAATCATGGTGTGTACTGTTTCTGAGTGCCATTCAACAGAAAGGTTTATAAAAACATTACACAGTTCCTTGACCACCTTGTTCATTGAATCTCATACTATGTGACTTTTGCTTCTTTCTCTAGTGAGAAGGGCCATGAATGGCAAACATTCTGAATCAATCAAGGACCTTGAGGTGGTTACAATAACACAACTAAAGGCATTCATAATAGAGAACATTTAGAACTGTTTCACTAAGTGGCAAAACAATTAGGTATGTTCAAAGGAAGGAGTACATTTAGAGGAAGATTATTGGAAATATACCTTCTATTGTAATAATATTTTAAATTCAACACTATATTTTTATCACACTTTGTACTCAAGGAAGTTGCTTGAACAGATGAAAACTATGAAGTGTCCTATGAAGTATGACCTAGGAAATGAAAATCTTTCAGGAATATATAGTAACCTGCTACTTAATGACATTTCTGTCAGTTCAGTGTGTATAAGTCAGACGTCTCATAAGGTCCTCTTACCTAGTGATATCAGGGGCATCTTAGTTTATGTACTGTTTATGTGATGTTTGGACAATAATGCAGTGACCTAAGGGTGCTTTTCAGATACTACCCCTGTTAAACAATGCACAACTGAATTTCCAAAATATTAGGTTTCTCTGCTGTTTGATTTGTGTTTGATTTGTTGGTTGATTATATGACAAGAAGTATGCACACAAACAACATAAGATTTTCAAACATTAGTACAACAATCCAATGCTAATTGAATCATTCACTACAACAGAGGCAGGCATATTCTTAAAACATTACTCTTTATTGTTATGATGGGGGTTCCTTTTGTTGAAGGAGATTTTTGGAAAGTAGGTTAAGTCATTCAAAATATTTCTGAGAAGGAATATAATTCATATTGGTGATTGATGTATGTAATTTTTTCTCTGATTCATCTAATGTTGCTTTCATTATCAAAAAACATTTCATGGGTAAAACATCCTTTGCACATAGAAAGACTATGAATGGAAAAGAGCCTGCAGTGAAATATTGGATTTGTCAGCAGTGCTTATCATGTTTGATTATGCTTTGTGTAATATTTTCACAAATGTTGTAAATCTACTGGTCAGTTTTATGTATTCTAAGCATGACCAAATGAGAGGTACAGGGGTCTCTATCTGTTTATCTTTCACACCCATGCTTTGGATTTTATGCTGTTGTTCTTCCTGAGCAATGTGCCCTGAGATACCTTAATGTCATTAGGAAGGTATTCTATCAGGCTGAGTTTAAAGTAAATTCCACTTTGGAAAAAGAACAAGACCAGAACCCACTGTTTCTTTTTTTGTGTGTGTGAGATGTGTTTTGGCTACATAGGAAGAAAATAATCACCTTCACATCAGCCAAAAAAGGAGGACACAGGTGTTTTAGAGTTGTTTTTTGGTTAGTTCCACATGTGTGCCTTGTGTTTTTGGCCTCTGAAGTAATCCTGACCTCTGGATAGACACTTGATACATTACCTGGAGTGAAGGTGTAGTCATACGTGCTCTCTCACTGTTGCTTCAGTCAAATGCACGCTGAGCCTCCAGCTAAGAATCAAACTAGATACTTGCTCACAGGTTCCTGCTACTAAAATGCTAATTGGCTTTTTTGAGGCCTTCTTGCCCAGAAGTGAAATGTTAGCTTTAAGTGTAAAGGAAAATTGGAAACAATATCTTATCAGAAAAGCCCTGGATTTGAAATTTAGTGATGGAGATGCAAGATGATTATGAAGGTAGACTTATCAAAAATTTTCAATATCTTGATACGGAAGGGTAAAAGAGTAATTTGTTTGTCTGCTTTCTTAGGACCCAGAAGACACAGCAGACTTCTCACACAAAACCTGGCTATTGTGTAACTCTTTGAGCCCTTGGGCAATCAGGGGCTTTGGGATACCTAAATTATAAGTCAGTGCAGATACTTAAAACAGAGATAAAGGCATTATCTACATGCACTTAGTCCCAACAATAAATATAATCTTTATATATTATATACATGTACTGATGAAGAATAAAAATGTAAAAATTCTGTGGTTAACAAAATGGGATGAAATAATTTTTATAAACTATTTAATGAGTGGATTAGTAAAATACACACATATATATATATAAGTAAATAAGACTTAAGTGATATACAATACGACAAAATTTTTAAAAACTAAATATTTTCCTATGCTAAGAATATTATGCTGCATGTGTGGGGTGTTAACATGTTTGCCATATATTCTAGGATAATTGTACCCATTTAATTTTAAGATATCAATGCACCAAATAACTTTGATTTAGAGTAGAATAAAAATTTTCTCCAAATCCTTTTGCTTAAATATCACTTCATGTATTTGGGACTGAGTAATTGATTGGGCTGCAGCAGTAAATTGCAGTAGAGAACTGGTTGCATTGGAATTGCCCATTCTCTTTTATAATACCTTCTACATGGAAGACTACATTGTGCTCAGTAATCAAGCTCTTCTTCCCAAGGTCTGAGGGCGAACAGCTAATGTTCTGAAGAACTGTGCTTCTCATCCGGGATCCAATTATAGTTTCCCATTGGACAGCTGGTAAATCTCTTTCACATACTCCAAAGAAAGATATTTGGCTATTTTACAAAGTATTTGCTCAGGAACAGCTACAGAGACCCTAGTAGTATATTGTCCGTGTTAAGAGCAGACCTTAAGGGAAATTCAGAGTGACAAATAATTAAATGATATTTCTCACTTATAGTTCAAAAGTCCATTTAAAACAATACTAGAAAACTAGTCAAATTAAAATCAATTGAATCAAATGTTGCTTGATTTAGGTGTCACTAAGTTCATTATAAATGAGACATTTTATGTGTCAGTTTTAAAGTAATCTGACTTCTAGTACTTTATTATATAAAGCAAAGATTTTGTAATTTGAGGCTATTTTGGAAAATAATATAGTTATGTACCCTACAGAGTCTATAAAAATGTTTTGCTCTCTCTTTTTATAGTTTCTCAATGAGTGTTACAACTGAGAAAAAAATCTATTAAGTGACCTATAATGGGGAAGGTGCAGAAATTCATCAAAGAGTGGAAATTGCATGCCTACTGTACATATTTTAATTATTTTTCCAGCATAGACATTTTATTCTTTTTATTTCCTTACTCCTCGGTAATGTTAGAAATGACCAAAATCCTCGGCAGATTTTGCATTATTAGAGATGACCAAAAGCAATCAAACTGCTTCAGTGTTTTCTTCCCTTTTAGGGTGGAATTTCACAAAGTGCTTTCATTCATCGATGAGCTTGAATATTATTCATCTGTTTCTAATGTTAAATGTTTTCAAACAGGATTATAGTGTCTTGTTTTGTTTCTCTAATACATAGGATAATGAATGCAATAACTAATTGGTGTTCAATACACACAGAGTCAATGGATAAGTGTGCATTGGTTTCTTATAGAAAACATCAGAACCCACCATGTTAACACTAGCTATAGTGTTGTATTGGCTTGAAAACTCTCTAAGAAAAGGAATATTGGATTTCCCTTCAACTCAACAGATATGGCAATTAGTAAATGATAAAAATGAACCTAATCTTCACAGTTATTTGATGAAGACCTTTTTATGTTCTCATGTAGACTATTAGCTCATGTCTTATTGTTGCAGCTTATGGTTGCAGTTTTGTGATGTGGAAGATTTAATTTGGAATTCAAAAATTTTTATCAATTTCCAAAGAAATGTGCTTCAAATGAAAGTGAAGCAGGTACATATATAGTCTGTAGAAAGAGAAAACATTTTCAATTATAAATAATTGGAACACCCAGGCGTGGTGGCTCATGCCTGTAATTCTAGCACTCAGGAGGCTGAGGCAGGAGGATTTTTGTGAGTTCAAGACCAGCCTGGGCTATAAAGTGAGCTCAAGGCCAGCCTGAACTGCATAGAGAGACCCTGTCTCAAAAAGACAAATAAATAAATAAATATTTGGAACAATGAAATAATGCCAAAAGATTCAACAAATGGCAAGAAGTTTCACTTGAGGTGACAAATAAACCATTTTAAAGGTAAAAAAAAAAAAGTCAGTGAAAATGATAAAGATCTCTGGGGATTTTAATCTTGTTTGTGAAGAAATGTATCACATCTGATTTTCTAAAACTGGAGAAGATAATCAGCATGTGTAGTAAATAGAATATAGACTAAATATGAGAGTGTGGCATAACACTCAATAACACAATGAGATGTTATCTAGATATTTTCTCAGAAAAGCATGTGTCTGTCTCTGATTCTTTCTAAACACAAGGCACATGGACTTTGGGAAGAATTTGATGCTCCTTCACTATTTGACATGGTATTTTCACAGATACCTTACAAGTTGTATATAACTGGAATCCAGGTACTTGCCATTGTTTCTACATTAAATATTTAAGGTTTATCTTGAATTTTGAAAAGACAATGATCTGTGTTATTAGTTTCTAAGGCTGCTTCTTGAATTTTTGTTTTCTTCAGATGGGGAGAAGATTAAGTATTTTTCAGGGGTAATCTTAAAAAGATGTCAGAATTATCTAAGAGTGTATCTAAGATGATGCACGACTGAAAAATTTCCAGGGTACAGTCTTTATGTCTGTACCTCATTAAGCTTCTCTTCATGATAGAGAAACTCTCAAAGTCATGTTTTGTCTTTCAATTTTTTCAAAACATCTCCCTAAAAATTCAGAATCCAGAATTACATATTATTTCATCTCTGATTTTCTAAATGTCTTGTCTATTTTCTTTCTTTTTATCTTGTAGTATATACATTGTGCATGTGAGTGTGCAAACTAGTAAATTATCTCTATTCTGGAAAAGATGATTCATTTTTCTCTAAAATCATTACACTTTTGCAACAAATTATTTCAGAATATGACACGTTTGTTCTCAGAACTATATAGCAAATGAAATATTTTCCACTCTCTCCTATAGCAGCACAAGAAATAGAAGTGAAAAGACCTGAAATAGCAAGGAAATACTTCCCAGAACTAAAATTGTTCTAAATTTTTACATTTGCATGAATTTCAATTGCTAGAAACATCATAAAGAATAATAAAGTTCAATAATAACTACCATAGTATATATGAGATAGCCATAACTCTGGACATCTTTGAACACTTATTTATATATTTTTTAGTTTTTAGAATAAGAGTAATGGTAAATATTAATTTATAAATATTTCATAATTCAAAGTATGCAGTTTTTTTTTAATCGGTACCGGGTATCGAACTCACAATTGCATGCTTGAAAGGCAGACCCTTATGCTGCTGAGCTAAATCCCCAGCCCAATATGGGGTTTTGATTGTAAAAATAAAATAAGTGGAATTCGTGTCAATGATTGGTTTAAGAAAATGCAGTCTGGTTTGAGTTAGTGACACATAAACCAATATGGAATAAGGAAGTGGCTGTGGCACTTGGAAGCATTTAAATCTCTAACCTATAAGCAAAGACAAAACTATCTTTTTTTTAATCCTTTTTTGCTTAAATGATAATTTTGTTAAGAAATTAATATTTAACATCTGAGCTACAGAATAAAGAAACCCACGTGGCAATCAGTCAGTTGTAAACCTTTCTTCAGGTTATTTTCATAAATTGTACAGAGTTGATTATATGGTATAACCTTACTTTCAAGTCATCACTTTCTGACCTTTGTACAGTCTTCAGATGAATGAATCTTCACAAGTATTGTTAAACAGAGATACTTGAGTCAGAATCACTACAGCATATTTGGAGTCAAAGTGCTGGTTCTCAGTGGTAACAAATCTCAGAGGCAACAGATAGCACTAAGTGCTCTCCCTTAACTGCTTCTCACTGCTTTCCTTGGGTAAAAGAATCCCAGTCTTGGCTAAGGCCATGACTTTCCAGATACAGACGTTATTTCTCAGTCTCCCTTGTTAGGTATGATATGGTGACAGAATTTGGGCCTAAGGGCTTAAACGAAGTATGAGACTTCCAGGCCAAAATCAGCCCTTATTTATTATTATTATTTTTTTTAACAGTTTTCTCTCTGTGGACTAGAATGCTGATGAGATGCTCAAATTCTACCTTTATTCAGGAAAGTAATCACAATGTTTCAGAGCTGTCATAGTGATGAGGAAATAAATCTCTGAGATTATATGTCTTAATTTAAAAGAATTTGCCTAAACAATAATTGGATTTGTACTTTTACCTATAGATATGTACTCCCGAATAAATCTTTTATTTTAAAATACTGTTATCTGAGCTCTATAACAGGAAAATTGATACAATGTTCCAAATTTTAGCACTAATCTGAACAATGCAAACTGCTGTAGAAGCTAGGAAGAGTAGTCTTCATGAAGCAACATTTTTAGTTCCATGAATTAATATTTTATGAAGTTTATACAAGGATTGATTGTGCACATTTTGTCATGGGGAAAAACACATAAAAATGCATTGTATAGCTTCTGACTTGAATTACAAGTTGAAAGTCTCTTCTCTTACGGTATGTACAAAATGTTCATGAAGATATGCTTAATTCAAAAGAAAATTTAGAGTAATAAAATTGTTTACTTTCAAATGCTAAGCAATATCCTACACAGAGGGATGCAGTAAATTACAAAGAAGTATAAAGAGAAAATAGCTGGTGCAACTAATGTGATCAGAAAGCCACACTATGACAAAGAAAATATGCTTAAAACAGTAAAAGAATTTTCACTAAAGGCAGCCAAAATATAGCCAGGAGAAAATAGTCTATCACAAAAGCAAACAAACAAGCAAACAAACAAACACCTTGTACTTTACAGAGTATTTTTCTTTCCTGAGACAAGGTTTTGTTTGGACACAAAGTCGAAGCTTATATATTTATTGTCATTCATGAGTTTTCCAAGTTTCTATATAGACTGCCTTTGACATATATTTTTAATGCAGCATCAACAAATTTTCTACTGGTTAAATATCTAAAGAAGCAATACTCTTTATTTTAATTAGATAAAATGTATTAATGCTATCACTGACAATATTGGCTTATAGTCAATCCATGAATGGAAATTATGTATCATTTTGATACATAACTAAGAATTTTGCTTCAACATATATAAAACTGAAGGCTATTAGGTTGTACACCAAGGATTTTAAGTTGATAGATTACTTGATGTGTGCTAGTAAATTGAAATGTCATGTTATATTGAATGGTATTCAGCACAAAGTTAGAGTATTTTTTAATCCAAATGATACAATATTAAAATACAAAACAGTACTTTATAAGTAATTTTACCTATAAACTCAATCTGGCATTTGCCTGTTGACAGTATATTACTTGTGCATGCATTCTAAATGAGAAATTAAAATATACTATAGTTATAATTCATCTAACAAATTCTCCAAGTACTTTCATCATCAGTAAATCATTGATTCTTTCAAGTGTCTAAGCCCAGAAAGTCATAAAAAATACATCACGACCACTGGCAGGTAAAACTTTTTAGAACTTGAAAATCATGTGACTTTCTCAAGATCACAGAGCAAATAATTGCCAGATGTTAAATCAAATGCTAGATATCTTAGACTTTTGATCTCTTGAACAGAGTCAGATATGTTCCAATTAATTTAACTGATTCTTCATCTGCTAAGATTTGAGATTATTTTAAAATAAATCTAGACCCTCCTAACTGATTTTTATATCTAACTTTCTCTTCCTAATATAACTCAGACATTATTCAAAATACTGATAAAGTTAGAATCTCAATTTCCATAGGTCTTTTTTAAAGAGCAGTGGTCATATGAAATAGTTGAGGCTAATAAGATACAAATGAAAATGTACCAAATCCGACTTTAATTAGAAAAGCGTCGTGTTACATGTCCTCTTCACCTTGGATCTTCTCATTCTGTCTGGAATAAAAACATAATACGTTGTGATGCAACAGCTATCTTTGCATCATCAAAACAATTGCCTCACACTTGGAATGGCAGAGCAGAGAGTAAGAAAAACCTTGCCACTTTTCCTTAGCATCTGCATCAATTTGTGGTCATCTACCTCACGATGTGATGCTAAAAAACAAAATAAATCCTTATGGGGTTTCTCTTCTGAAATCCGGTTTATATTGCTTAAAGTGGTATATTTATAATATCAAATAAATTATATTCAATTTATTATTTTCATTGTTTGTTCTTTCTTCTATAAATGTTCATCTAGGAAGACTTGAGCATCAGTTACATGTCAGGCACTGTCTGATAATAAGAATGTAACTGTGAAAAAGACAACTTTCCTACTTCCAAAGAACTTCTTTTCTATCTGAAGGGTCATATCATAAATATGTGAAACATAATAATGCAATTTCATTAAGATTTTCATGATAAGAACAAAAGAACAAAAAGGCTAAGAGGTATGAGGGGGTGATTGTAGATAAGGTTTCATTTAGGTAAAAGAATATATCCTAGGAAAATAATTTGCACAAAGTCCTGACCCTTGAAGGTCACTGCACCTGAAACAGGAAGTAAGACATGAAGAAAAGGAAATAGAGAAGCCATGGGGTCTTGGTAATCTTAACATCTTCTGAAAATATCAAAAGGTCCTGTGATTAAACAATACTGTAGTTAAGAAGATCATATTGAGATGAAAGAATTGCTGGTCTCCCTTTAAGCCCGGCCTTGTGTAGTAGTACCTGTTTGGTAGACAGAAAATGAAACAGGAAAAAAGGGTGACTTCCAAAGTGAGGAAGTTTTAAATATATAGTCAGAAAAGGCTTTATAAAAGTAACATATTTTAGCAGGGATCTTCTTGAGGTAAGGGGACAAACACTTAGGTATCTGGAAGCAGTGTCTAAGAAGATGTAGCAAAGGCAAAACCCCTGAAGAAGTTGTCTTGACAAATTAAAAAACTGAAAGAGCAATGCAAATAGAATGAAGCAACATTTGAGAAAAATAGGAGGGGAAGAGAATCAGATAAGCTGAAAGGATCCAAGGGCTACAGGAAACACTTCACTTTTCACACTGAAAGTGATGATCATCCTTTGGAGAGCTGTGAACACAAGAGTGCAGTGAACACTGGCTTTAAAGGAAGCATTCTGCATGCTGAATTGAGAATAGATTATTGGGTGTCCAAGGAATAAAAGAAAATCATTTAGAAGATGGTAAAATAACACAGTCTTCCTAGAGTACTAATACTTATATTGATGCATTTCCAAGTCTATCATCTTTACAGTGATAATCTTAATGTATTTATCCTCACTCTGACCTATAGGATATCTGTATTACTATTTCAAATTATTCTACTGAGCATTAAATACCTGTCAGCTATTGTTTCTAGTAAAAAGTTCAAACATGTTTTTTTCAGTAAAAATGTTCTTAAATTCCTCATTCTTTTCTTTTTACTACCCACTGTTCTTGGAGGACATTTTCTCATTAAGCTAGAAATGATTTAGCTAAAAGTAAATCAAGAAAATAAGACAGTTAATGGTATCATCTATTATAGTGACTTTTGTAAGGAAAGGCTGAGGCTGGGGATCCATCACACTTGTGAGGCTAAGCCCAACCCTGAGGACAAAGACAGCCCAAAACGAGTTAGATGAATAGGATGTTCCAGGTCTGAAATGGCAAGGAGTCCAGGCCATCCAGGCAGACAAGTTGCTAGGTAGAGGTGCTGGAATTAACTTCATCCTCCTGAGTGTATAAATAAGTGTGCTACAGGGATTGAGTAGTTCCTTTTCTCCAATCAGGAGAGAGGGCTCCACCTCACCTCAGTTTTTGTCTCTTTTGTTTTCCCATCCTCCTACCAACTTTTCTCCTGGGAATATGGAGAGCAGTGCTGGTACCTGGAAAATTTTGTGGTTGATAATATTAGTGAGCCCCAGAATAATTTCACCTACCTTTTAAGAGCTGTAATGATTTTTATGTGCTATATAAAGTAGAATTTCTCTATTTTTAAAGGTTTTTTAAAAGTAAGATACAATTTGGATAATCTTTCCCAAACAACTAGATTCCAAAATATTATTTAAAAACAAATTCAATGCCAGGCATGGTGGTGCACACCTATAGTCCCAGCACACAGGAGGCTGAGACAGGAGAATCACCATGAGTTTGAGGCCAGCTTGGGCTACAAAGTGAGTTCAAGACCAGCCTGAGCCATATAGTGAAACCTTGCGTCAAAAAAAATTGAAGACAAATACCTATATTTTTACTCATTTTGAGGAGAATACAAAATATATTTGACATTATTCTTTCTTATTTGAAATTGAGGGATCATTTTCTTTAAGTGACAGTTTAATTCAATTTTTATTATTACAATGTTTTTGTGATATGGAAACATTTCTGCTTAGTTTTGGTTTTTAAGGCTATAAACATAAGCAAATTATATATTGGTCTAGATATGGTACCACATCAGTGAGCTACAGGTAGCTAAAGCCAAGATATATAATCCCAACATGTTCATTCTTTTTCAGACTCAACAGCAGATATCCTATGGCTAATATAAATTAAGAAAAGAAGGAAGGAAGGAAGGAAGGAAGGAAGGAAGGAAGGAAGGAAGGAAGAAAGAAAGAAAGAAAGAAAGAAAGAAAGAAAGAAAGAAAGAAAGAAAGAAAGAAAGAAAGACATCAGGGAGAATCAAAAGCTAATACATAGCCGGCGAGGTGGGGATGATTTTGCTGTCCTATGATGCTGTGAACACAGCGGCCTTGTACTGCTCCTCACCAGGGGGAAGCAGCTCAGCTCAACACTGAACCACGAAGCTGTTCTTTTCCCCCTCAACAGACCTCATTCTTTAGGATACACGAAATCTGTACCCTCAGAATGGACTAGCCAATTGGGTGAATAGGAGAGTGAGAAGTCAATATATTTGAGAAAGCAGGATCATATTAACTCTTTTGAAACAGTCTAATGTAAAACATTTTATCTATGTTTTTAAATGATGATGAATGCAAGCCAAATGTACTACAAAAAAGCTTTAATTCATGTATATTTTGATAGAAAAAAGGTAAAGAAGAATAACTTTCAATTTTATATATCTGCATCAAATATGAAGTCTTTAACACTTACCACTTCATGTTTTTCCAGAAAAAAATCAATAGTACTGTAAGATACCTAACTTTGAACCACCAAAGTGCTACAAAGAGTAGAACCAAGCTCAGTTCTGTGTGTGCGCTGGATGGGGAAACTATGTTTACATATTGAATGACAATCAACATATTTGAGGGACATAAGAACAAATAAACATTTTAATAAAAACAAAAATAACATTAAAATGTTCTGCAATGAATAGTTGACAAGTGGTTAGATATTTACATGAACATTCACATTTATATTTAAATTAAGTGTAATTGAAAATAATTTATCAGGTAAATTTCCACATGTACAATTTGTCAATATCCTTGAACTGTTTTATCATTGTGAGTTAAACATATTTAAATCAAATATCTTGTGTTGAAACTAACCCAAAACTGCCACGAGTAAGGCAACTTTGAAGTACACTTTGAGGTATATTTGGGACTCTCACAAGGCAGATGAGAACATATCCAGATTCAGTGGGATAAAATATAGGGAAACTGATCAAGATGGTGCTGCTAACCCAAGATCCAAGGAAGACTGATAAGTCTAGATTCATCCATACTAATTGGCAGTGGCAGAATGAAAGCATCAGGTTTGATATGAGGGAACATAAAATTAGAAATAAAACAGGTGAAGATTCAAAAAATACATAATCATAAACCAGGGATCAATAAAGTTAAGAGGGTATTGAAAAAAGTTAGACTAAACTGTCAATCTCCCAGTCTATCTGGGTTTCAAATACATTCTATTGGAAAAAGAACACACTAAAGGTGAGTTGAGTCTAATGTTACCTTAAAACAGAGGAAATCCTGCTGCCTGTATACTCCAGAGCATTGTTACAGGCCCAAAAGATCATAATAACTCTAGGACACATTGACCATGACAAGGTAGCTAGGTGTCTTAATGTCATATTCTTACTGACCTATCCAAGGTATAATCTGAAGAAGTTTGTTACCCAAGGTAACTTGGAAACACATAGATTGACAATCAGAATGTTAATGATCTTCCTGTATTTTCAGTTAATTAAACACATATGAATATTTTAATATTCATTATTTAGTTTTTTCATACCAGAATTTGTTCAGCAAAAATGTGATACATATTCATTGCATTAACACAATGCTTCAGCATATTAAATTCTGATGTTTGGCAGAGTGGTTACCCATATTTTAGCAAACAGTTGGAGTTACATATATAATGTCAATGTGAAAACTAAATATGTGACAGACATAAGCCCAAGGCTGGCCTAAGGCAAAGCAATCCCAACAAAATTGAGGAGAAAAAAAAAAACAGTGGGAGAGATTGAAGCAAGTTGTTTTTATAAATCAAAAGAAAGTTACATGGCTAATGCATGTGAATATATACTTGAACAACCAATAGGTACAAATGGTGCTTGAAATGCACTCTGTTAGCATAGATTGAGGTGGTAGATAAAACAATAAATACTTTTTTTCTCAACAAGTGGACAAAAGAAAACAATAAACAGAAAACAATCTTGACTGAGTGTTTATCTTGTACAAAATACTGTTAGATGGTACATATATAATGCTGTCTTTAGTTTTAGTATTCACTGTACAAGATAGTGAATCAGTTTCAGCATAACTAATCACCACTTGAAAGCAGCCATTTATAGACTACACAAATTAGTAAAATGCTTAATATTTTGATGATATGTTCAGGTACACTTTGAAGGTGGTATCCAGGCTAAAGGGATTTGTTCAGCTAGAATTTTTCAGATTGATAACTTTGTATTAGCTTCTCAACTTGTACCATTCCACCTTCAGCTCTTCAGGTAAGCTCACAGCAAGTGATAATAAATCCAATCAAAGGAAACAAACGGAAACATCATTTTTATTTGAAAATAGATTTAGAAAAAAATCACCTACACCCTGAAAAGTTAAACCAAAAAGGTAGAATTTAGGTATTATGTATTATAGTATGTTTTATGTTGGAAAGAATATGAAAATCTATTACAATTTAGACTTTCAAGAAAGCTGCATGATGTCAGAGGGGTGTTGTATTATTATTTGCATTTTTTTTTTGTACTGGGGATCAAACTTATGACCTTGCACTTGCCAGGCAGGCGCTTAAGCCACTGAGCTAAATCCCCAGCCCTATTTCCATGGTTTTTTCACAGAGTAAACAAAATTTTACTAAAAGTAAAGAGTGTGTTAGTCACAGTGTCAATAAGAAGAGGCGAAAAACCTGTTTGTTTCCACGGCCCCTGTGCTTTTGGCACTAGTGCTATGAACTTCAGTTTTGTTGGAGATGAGATCAAAACAACCTTTCTTCCCAAGGATCAGGTCCACAATGTCATTATTTTTCATTTTGAACCAGTGAAGAGATTTATTTTACTCTATGACAAAATTGTCAGATAGGAGCACAGAGATAACTCCAATGTGAAAAATGGATTAATGAAGACCTAGGGGAAATTTTACAATGAAAAGGAATGCCGTAGACCCTTTAAAAATAGAGGCACTTCCCTGTCTTGGGAACATTAAAGGTCTCATCTGTAAATGCCACCTACAATAAATTGAACTACACTCAGATCATTCACCTTGGGAGAATAAGTTAAGCAAAGTATGAACTTCAAGGTGTCACTTTTGAAAACTGCAAGACCAACCTAAGACTTTACCTCTAACAATCAAAATTGAGAAGTTGAAAAATTAAATGGAATAGTTGGATGTTGCTTTCAGTGGAATTGATGCCTTTAGTTTAAATCACTGCAAGCAGAAGAATATAAAAAACACTATTTTTTATTGACTTGAACTAGATCTCAAATATAGTTTTGACAAGCTACAACTTACCTTTGAAAATAAATGTAAACACTGCTAAGGAATCTGGACTGTGTCCTGTAGGTTAAACTTGGGGTGAGAACATTATTTACAGTTTATAGTGGGCAATTCTCCCAAGGATAGAGCCAATTCCACTCCTGTATTTCTATGTCATCATATGCTAGATCTTACACTATTCACTGTTTTGACCAAGGAAACTATAGTTTTTATTTTTTTTAGCAAAAATTTGTGATACATAATATATCCATGATATAGATCTGTAACATATCCATGGATGGATATGGATCCATATTCATGATATGGATCTGGAACATCTTAACCTTTTTTACATTATTAACTATTAAATTGTAATAATGCTGTCTTCTAAATAAGCAGAAAACTATTAGATTTGAAGCTTGAGACCGGGCCTTGTTTTCTTTCATACTAGTTCATCCTACTCTGATGGAGTCTGCATTGTCTCAATAAATACTATGATGGATGATGAGATTTGTTTATCTGAAAAATTCTCCTGAGGGTTGTAACCTGGATCAGAGTGTGAGAAATCAGAAGCAAGACAATTTGAGATTATGGCTTTCGAAGAAAGGATAGATAATGCAGAACTGATCAAATCCTGGAAGAGAAGTTAGAAAAATGGCCATGTATTTAATTATTTTGGCAAACAATTAAATAAGGTAAAAATAAAGATAGATATAAAAGATAGGTACAAATTTACATTTATATTTGTATATAAAAATAAGGAAGGGAGAGGAAAACACTGAGGTCTGTCTATCTAGTGGTTATGTGAGTAGGAATATAATTAATCAGTACTGATGATGGTAACAAAGTAATAAGCAAGCAAAAGATGAAGACTTTTAATACTTCATAGTTTTATGTCTAAATTCTAGGAGTCAACAAGTATTCATGGCCTGGGTAACACTGCAGTATCACCAGACACTGCAGCATATCACCACCAGGATTTCAGTCAATTTTGTATTATTTCTTATCCTTATATCTGTTCAAAGTCATTCTTTCATAATTAAGTAGCACATTATTTTTCTAGGATGAGTTGTTTTCCTTGTCAAATATATTTTCCTTGAGCAAGTCCTTCTGAGTTATTTATACCAAATGTGTTTAGCTTTGTTGTCATGACTGAAAATAACTTTTGTTCTCAGCCTTCTTAGCAGTTTTCAAGAGAAAATGTTCAGCCAACTTCCAGAGAGCATGTAAGTCAATTACATTTGTTGAGTCTTGATTTATTGACTGAGATTTTGTGCATAGTCATCACTATTATCTTCTTGTGCTACAATGCAGATAAAAAGGTGGAGATTGGGAGGAAGACAGATGAATTTAAGTCACAACCTCATAGTGCTCATTAAAAATTTTGAGGCCTAGTTTCTCTGTAACAAATACTTTCTCATCACGTTTTTGCAAAAAGAAATTTAATATTGTAAGAGAGAGTCTCTGCTACAGATTTCCTTGACTTGCCTATCTGTTGGTTCAATGAATGCTTATGCTAGCACTCAAAGATTTTTTTCTTACATAAGTAAGATAGAGAATCTAGGAGTGTGAACAGTGTGAACTATGAAAGTAAGAGATAAAAAAACTTTTTATTATTTTAATGTGTAGATAGCACTATGACTTCAACTCGTTAGATATATTTTTTAAAAGTGTCAGAATTTGAAAATAGTTCAACAGGTTGCAGTAGTGAATTGCAACCAGTAAGGTATTGAATGGTAAAAAGTAAACTTGACATAAAAGGCCTCAGGACTTTGAGGTGATACTTCATCTAATTAACTGACAACATGGCTTCCTAAACATGAAACTCTATTGTAAACTGTGTTGTTAAAGGCAAACCTACTGGCTAGATTATAGACCAACAGGACAAGGAAAGGAACACTTCCAAGAAAGCTTCTTTACTAACAGACATGGTGCTAGGCAGGGTAGAGAAATAGCCTTAGTCACACTGTCAGTGACAGCAGCTGTATGTGTCCTCTCTCACACGGTGGGGTCAGCATAGCCCAACTTACAATATGGTAGTTCTATGCTCCAAAACAAAGTGCTTCAATGAAGAAAGCAGGAGCTTTGTGGATTTTCACACAAGCCTTGGAAATCAGAGCATCACGTCTGAAAACTGATTTCATGAAATTGTTGAGAAGCCCATGAAGATTCTAAGGGTGGAAACTGTTAGCTCTGCCCGCCTGAAAGACAGCACAATCATCACGGCAAAGGTTCAAACCTGTGCGGTGATAATGCACACCTCCTTCTTCCCAGAAGCCCCTATGGCTTCTCCCTACCAAAAGTCTGTCAAAGCTCAGGAATGTAAAGGTTTACCCAATCCCCTGCACTCTCACAAATCATACCAACCACCAGAGCCCTACCCCAATCAGAAGCTGTATCAGGCAGAACCTGCCCTTTGTCTGCAGGGAGAGTCGCCACAGCTTTCCTTGTGGTGACTCCCTCTGAGCCCTCCCCGCTTATTAAACTCTTTTCTTACCTACTTGCCTCCTCTCTTTAATATTCTGTGTTGCTCTGGATTGAGTACAAATCACTCAATCAGAAACGGTTCTCAAAACGTTTTAAAATTATATCATTTTAGACTCAAAAATACTGTAATTGTCTATCCCATATCTAGTTAAAATAGGCAGATTTTAACTAAATGTGCTACAAGAGCTTATGTCATAAACTTGAAAAAGAGATGTCACAAAATGTGGAAAAAGTTTTAGGGTTGTTGAAGAGGCACAAGATTTAAGAGTAAATGAAGATCTCTTACTCTAAGATCTCAGGAGAAAGAATTAAAAATTCTTGGTATTTGAGTGCAGCTTCTTGAAGGCAATGTTTCAAATAATAAGTATTAAATGAAGGTGTATTTAAAAATTTTTTAAAGGATGTACATGGATGCAAGTGAGACCATATCACTTTTTAGCAATAGGTCATCATCAAGAGAGCAGGGGGAAGTCATTCGCAAGGCAACATGTTCTAAATAAAGCATATTCTGGACCATATCCAAGAGGAGATTCTTGATACGGAACTGAATGTAATTCTACATGAAAATTTCTGGTTAATCATCATTTCTGATTTAGAATGATGATTAATTCATACAAAGCAAAAAATAAATTAGGAAAATATCATATTGTTTTCTATTCAAAGAAGGCAAGGCAGAGTGGCCTAATTTATAAGTGGGTCATTTTTAACTTGCAACTGTGAATTCATGGAACCAGTCTTTTAAAATAGGCTCATGTGAGAGAGAAAGTAGAGAATGCTAAAGATTATGGGTGAAAAGCAGAATGTGGTCCCGATGAGGTATGAATTGCCAATTCAGTGAAAGAGTGAGCTGTGTTCCAGAGTTGACATGTAAGATTAGGGGTCAAACAACCTGGAAAAAAAATAAAGCAAAAGTGTTATGTAAAACTGAATGAACTGGGTAAGCATATATTTAAGACACACTTTTAGATATTCCACGCACTTAATCAGGACTGATCTATAAACTGAGGCAGCAGACAGACACCGTGGAAATGGAACAGGATAGGAATGTGCATCATGACACTAAAACATGTTTCACCCATCCAGCAGGGATAACTGAAAATAATGACCACATACTAATGAACTGTAGCTAGGCAGAAGAGAACATTCCTGGCAAATCCAGGTTGTGCTCTATCTATATCCTGATAGTTAGCAGACAGACAATTTTCAATAGAATGATTTGAAGGCCAAGTCTTTCTGAGAAGCTTAGTTGCTAATATTAAAAGCTGGCTTTGTGTTTGGATACAGGACAAAGCAGTTAAAGGAAGTAAGCTCCTTTGTGGGTTCACACCACAGTGGTGGGAAGCCTTGGGGAAAACACAAGGCAATTAAAACAAACAAACGCAGTGCCTGCCCACTTCTACTTATCTGAGAATTTTCCTGGGAAATTTATGTTATCACAAGAAATTGTTAAAACAAATGAACAAGTTCGAGTTCTCAAAAACAGAGCAGTGTATTTGGTGGGGAGCCCAGGTAAATAGTGATTGAATAATATATCTTTCATAGTTACCCCTCTTCATTTCTAAGCAGCTTCATCTTTTTCAGCCGTGTGTCCTTCATTACATGCATTACTTGCTTCTGGCTTTTATGTTCTGGTTTCTATATTTAGATGTTTTAATTGACTCTTCTCACTAGCAAGGTGTGCGACTCAATCATTACGCCCGATTAGCACATTGTTCATTGTAATTTGCTCTTCAAGGTTTAGTGACTTTGCTTGGTTGGTTAAATTTGCCTAACACAGACAAGCCTACATTTCACCAAATTGAGCTATGCAAGAGAAAAAGCAAATTAATAGGGTATGTTTGTAAGAAGAGTTTTAATGTTTAAAGGATATTAATCAGCCTAAGGGAATCAGTCTAATTCAAATTGATTTTTATTTTGTCTTTTGTTAAAACTAGATTTTTTCAAAAATAAGTAAATCTATGGAGTTGATGTTTTAAAATATTTTTCTTAATTACCACATGCAGGCTAATAAATTCAAATTATATTTTATTTTATTTTTCAGTTTACATCAATACCATCTTACTTTTCTTATTGCTGAGACAGAAAGCCCAATGCCTGAAAGTTAAGGGAAGAAAGGTTTATTTAGCTCACAGTTTGTAGAGGTTTCAGTCCCTAATCATCAGGCTCTGAGGCAGGATGACATGGCAGAGAGGCAGTTATGGTGGTGGAAGACAGCAAAAGCAATGAGAGAAGAGAGAACAAACCTCTTTCTTTCTTTTATATTACATGTAGCCTACCGCACTAGGGCAGGTACAGTAGTCAGGACCTAAATCCCACCACTGGACCATGAAGTAACCTCAAACTCTAGTTCAGCTACCTCCCAAAAGCCCACCTTCATGACCACATGATACTTTGCAGGGATATACAGACAAAAATCATAACACAAACCAATAAACAATATCTTAGAAAATGAAGATATGTATACAGGAAAAAATAAAAGTCACCTTTAATTTTTATAAAGTTTGAATTTTATTTACTTTCCTTCAGATGATATAACTATACACACATGTATGCACACATATGTACATATATATATATATTACATATATTTACCTCTATATTCTTTTAGATCATGATTTCAAGTTAATTTAGTGTCATATTTACATATATATTATTTAAAAATAACTATTATAATTGAAATTTTACAACTATTTTTTCCATGAGTATAACATTTCTCTCTGGTACTCTGGATACAAAGCTAAAAATAAACTATCCAGTGCTTCACACCTATAGTTTTCTATTTAAATGATAAAAGAATGATAATAATGAAGAAGAACCTATTTTACCACCTAAAACTTTCAGGGAGGTATAAATTGTATGCCAGGAAAGAGAAGATCATTCTCTACTATATAGAACAAAAACATAAAAAAATTAATGACACACTGTAAGTGTGGGATAGAGAAAATTTACCAAAAAACATAAAGCCCAAATTGGAAGGTGAAAATGTTTCCACTCAAGGTCTGTAATGAGAATTTAGGTACATAGTCTGGGAAATGTATTCTCTGGCTTTTCTGAGTTGTCCTGTGTTCAGCTGCCATTCTCCTGCTATGGAAGAAGAGAGATTTCAGCATTCATTCAACAATTCTGCACACTGCCTAATCATTATTTGTTGCAGAAAAAATTTAATAACTGTGTTTTTCTGTGTATTAATTCTTTTCTCTGTGTCAAAGCACTGTACATACAAGGCAAGTCTTTGGGAAACAAAGTGCCAATCAAAGGGAAATATTTGGATACCATAGAGCTGTTGTATAATAAAAATATGGAATAAATGGATTGCAGTTTGGATTAGATAATATTGAGCACATTGGAGATATACAGAAAAAAAATCATAAGTTTGACCTTAAAATCAAATCTTGAGATGCAAAGAAAAAACCAAATACTCTCATTAGAGCTATAAAAGTATCTCTTGTTAGCCTTGAGGCTGAGTTTATGAAAATGAAATCCAAAGCACAATTTCTGTCATTTCCCATTTACATTTGGAGACAAGTTTCCAAGATCATTCTTTTTTCTCAATTGTTCATTTTTAATTCACTGTAATATTGCTAGATTGGTGAATTATCTTTTGATTTTTTTTCTGAAAATACTGGCTATAAGTTTTTAAAATCTTTTTTTGGCCTACAAATAATCATGCACACTTAATAATCTTTACTATTCCGCCATATTTTCAGCCATGATGGAAGCTTTTATGAAATGTCTAATTATTACTGTTCTTTTTAATGTTTTAATGTTAATCTTGGTGTCAGAAGGCTGAAAAATGACCATAACAGTACTTTATTGAGACTTGATACCTGCCAGCCTTCACTTTGGGGGAATGGCGGTGACTTGAGGACTATGCATGGCATTTCCACACACCAGTGGTTGTAGTGATTTACTCCCGGTTGTTATAACAAATCTGTTATCCTCAATTTTTATAGTGGAAACTTCTAACTTTTAGTTAGGAGAAAATGCTTTGGTTATGAGCCAATGCCCGAATAGAGACAGAAAAAAATTCAGAGATTGTTTAAACCATACACAGACATTTTATTACCTTCATTGTGAGACTGATTTCTTTTTCAGAATCTCTTTTTCCTTCCTCTCCTAATTTGAATTTAGTAAGCTACTTGGTCTTCCTTCGACAGTGCTGTTCAAATACATGACATGTTTTTGTTTTTGTATTGTGTTTAACTGGAGTCCTCTTTTACCTAGAGTCCTTCCAATAATGTAAATAAAGTTTTTGATCACTGATTCAATTATCTTACTTATTTATTACAATTTGATGTGACTTTAAGAAGTTGAGAAGATTAGTTCATAGGCTAAATCTTCCATCTTGAATAACTTGTATACAGACATTTATTTTGAAATATTCATTTATGTTAGTCATAAAAATGTTTCTATCCAGTAAGTACACTCCTATAATAATGTTTTCATAATTGTATGAAATATTTTATAATTGTGCACAAATTAATATACTCATTTTGGATTAATTGTCTCCATTTTGAATAGTAATAAGGTAATTTTTTTTGGTATTCATACTTTTGCCCTTTACAAAAAAACACTTTATATAACTGATTATAAGTTAAAATTACTGAGTAGAAATATATAAATTCAAAAATTGAGGTGCTGTCAAATTATTTTAAGAAAACCTGTGATAAATTCTCTTTCCACAGTAGGAGGAAAAAATAATAGAATTTGTTTGTGTGTATAATTTTATTAAAGTAGAACAATATGTAGTAAGTACAAACAGCTTAACATGATTAATTTGTCTTTCTTGATAACTGATCAGATAGAAAATACTTTAATATGTTTATTATTCATCACCCTGTTAATAAACTTGAAGTATCTATCTCTACTGGCATCCTATTATTTTTCTAATTGACTTCAAATATAGTTGTATATCTTAGAGATATCAGTCTTTAGTTAGTGAATTGAGATCATTGATCATAACTGATATGTATTGACCTATCCTTATCATGTTACTTTTCTGTTGTTTGTCCCTTTTATTTCATCTCTGTTAAGTTATTTACTTTGCCTGGTGGATCACTTCAGTTGGGGTTCATGGAGTTGAAATCCTCATAAATGTTTCTAGAATGGCATTCAGAACATCTTGGAGTGCTAGTTTGGTGATAATAAATTTCCTCAGGTATTTATGTCACAGAAGTATCTTATATCTCCATTAATTTGAAAAAACCTTTTTGTGAGGTATATTAATATGAATTGGAGGTTGTTTTATTTTAGGGCTTGAAATTCTTTAATCTATCTTTTACTTGAGAGTTTATGCTGAAAAGTCTTCTGTGATTCTGATTGGTTTTACTTTTTCCTAACAGCTTTTAATATTCTATTCTTGTATTGACTATTATATGTCTTGGTGTAGTCTGTCTGTCTGTTTGTTTGTTTGTTTTTTATCAAGGCTAACTGAAGTTTTCTTTGCCTCACTTATCTGTATGTCAAATTCTTTTTCAAAACCTGGGAAGTTTTCTGCCATTATTTCTGTGAACAGGTTTTTATATCATTTGCACTATCTCATGCTTTTTCATTGATCTTGATCCATCTTATGCTATTCTTTGTATCATCTGGCAGCTTCTGGATTGATTTCTCATGCTTCCTTGTTATTTTTAAGAAATCATTCTTTTCAGAATCACTAACCATAATCCTGTTTCCTACATCAGATATTCTGTTCTCACATTGGCTCATTCTGCTGCATATACTTTCAATAGAATTTCTAATCTTGTGGATATCTGTTTGAATCTGATTCACAGATTCCACTTTTTTTTCCTATGATGAGTGTTCATCACTTCTGTCCTTTTACTTAGCTCCTCTATAGTTTTATCTGTATCTGCTCTAGAGTCACTGTCCATGTCTTTCATTATGGTCACCATCTTTGTAATTATCTGAGAAACTATTTCTGATTTGATTTTTTCAAAAACCTCATTTGTCTGCTTTGTTACTGCCACTATTACAACTTAAGAGAGTCCAAGTGGGTGGTTTCTCAATTGTTCTACCTCATTGCCTCTTGAATTTGCTTTTTGTGGTCTGGAAGCCTTGGGTTGAATCTTACGTAAGTGTTTTCTGATTCTCTGTTTTTTTTTTTTTTTAGTTTAATTCATGGGTTAATGATTTTAAATTACTTATGGCAGGTAGCTATTTTGATAGTGTTACCCTTAGGAATTGACTACTTCTCAGAGATGTCTTCCAGGTGTAGTTGGCTTTTGGGTTTTGAGACTGTTACAAAATACAATCTCTTAATTTTATTGGTAATAAGTTGTAGCCTACTTTGTCCAATTTCTGGTTCTTTGGCACTAGCTTACAGTATTGTTTATGATCCTTAGGCAAACTAAGTCTTGGTGTACCAGGAAAAACAAGTGACTAGAACAGTTATGTCACCTTGATTATTGAGGTACAATGAGCAATAACAATTATATCAAACACAACCTAGAAAATGACACTGTGATAACTACTAATTTGCCACTTTTAACAATATGACCTAGATTTGTGGCTATGTGACAAAATCTAAATCAAACAAAGAAACTGTACACAGTAAACAAGCCCACAGTATGGTAATTTTGCCCTCAGAAGAGACAATTTAAAAAGTATTAGGGTGGTGGGAAAAGATAACAAAAAGTCACCAAGAAGCAAACCCATTCCTGCTAATTGGCATCATGTGAAGGGTGTTGGAGGGAGAGCCAGATGCTAGCCCCCTCCAGCATACAGGCTCAGAAACAAGAAGAGTCTCTCCTCCTCCCTGCCTAAGCAACCAGCCAATCCAGAGAAACACAGACTGTGAGGATAGCTATTGAGGTAAAATACAATTTAATATCTGTAGTGTTTAGTGTTTCACTAACTTTTCAAGTCTAAAGCTGGTGGTCTGATTATCTATTCAGCGTATAACAATAGGCAATGTAGTATCAGTGGGATTTCTTTCTGAAGGTGGTAGCCATTGTTAATTCCCTGTTGTCTTGTTTTGAAGTACTGTATCATTTTCTTTTTTTTGGATTGAATTTTATTCTATTTTGTTTTGTTTGATTTTGTTATATCCAATGGCATGGGAAACTATTTCAAAGATAGCAAGATATATTACGGTAGCCATTTTGAATTTACTATTATCTTGTTTTGAAGTCCTTCATTGCGTTCATTGTTTTGTTTTTATTGGTTCTATTATGTTCTGTGTGATTTTTTACTATGTCCAAAAGTATCTGCAAATATTCTGAGGACAACAAGAAGCATTAAGGCAACCACTATTGATTTCCTACTGTTATGAAGTCTTGTGTCACTGGTTTGTTTTGATTGGCTTCATTCTGTTTTGTTTTGCTTCTTTTTATTCTCTTTAAAATAAAATAAAAGTATTAGGGTGAAAAAAATGGAAAAATAGATGAAACAATTAAAAGCCAGGCTGAAGGACAAAGAATGATGACCCAAACTTTGGGAAACTAGTGGAGAAGGCAGCAGGGAAAGAGAGACGGAAGCAATAAATACTGGAACAGAACAGCAGAACAGCAACAATAGAAAAATAGAACCATTCTCATATTCATGCAAAATTAAGAACAAACAAGAAAAAAGGAAAACAAAAGCAAGAAAAGAAAGAAATTAAGAAAAAAATGCACTTGAAGGGATGTCTCCATTGTCAGAGACAGAGTCCAGCTCCAAGTTGATTAATTCCAGCAAGTTAGCTGTATTTTTAGAGCAGGATGTGGATAATCCCAACAAGCCCGCTTAGTTCTACCGAAGTTTAGACTAGTTTGTGTTGGTGGAATCCAGTTTGTTCAGGCTTCAAAACTCTGTGTGCCTCCTTTCTAGTTTGATCGTGGCTCCCTGGTCTGTCTTGCAGACTTGAACACAGAAAATTTATGCTGACACTGGAGCCTTTAGCCAGAAGCAGCCCCCAGCCGTTCTGTGTTCTAAGGTTAGTTAGTCCCTCTCCTAGATGGCTATCAGCCAATCTCTCTCCCAGGGGAGGGCTAAACCTGAATAACTTACCAACACTGCAGTCTGCAGTGTCCACTACTCCATTCCACTAGTGCATTTCTCCATGGAGGCCTCTGAGGTAGCCAGTAGCCACAGTGTGTCTGCAAGTTAAAGCCACCCCTCCCACATAGTGAATCCAGGCTGAGGGAGAACGTGACTGTACCACGTCCTTCTTCTTTATAGAAGTCCCTCTCTTCCCTCTCTGCCTGGGCTTCAGGTCTCGTTCCAGATCCTTCCTATGTCCCACGCCTCTCCTTCTCTTTCTCACATCGCTATATTCCAACATTTGAATATCAAATCTTGGAGAAGCTCTTTTTCTGGTTCTTATCACTCTGCCATCTTAATGGAAGTCCTGAGATGTCAGTTTTATTTTTCAATTTTTATTAACTTTTAAAATTTGTTCTCAGTCTTTAATATCTTTGTTGATGTTGGTTTATTGGTTTAGAAGTCATGTTTCTTTAGAAGGCAGAAAAAAATAATCACATTTTTGTATAAATATATCTCTATTAGTGTCATGCATTTAGGTTAATCTGGCCTCCAAATTATTTAAGCCTATTTTAATTTCTCAGAATATTTGTATTTGATAATATTTAAATATCTCATTAATCTATAATCTATCTTGGTATCACATATGAACCACCATCTACCTTAATTTTTTGGCAAATATTTGGTCAAATGGGTCCCAAATAATATATGAAGTAACACAGATTTTGTGTACTGATTTGGCCTGCTATGTATATTGTAAACATACATAGGTGCTTGGGGAGGTGTCAAGGGTACTCTTTCAATATATTTTAACTGTATGTGGTGTGTGTAACTATATCTTCAAACGAAGCAACATGTGGACATATTCGGTTGTTATTTGGCATTTTGAATTTTGTTAGAGGAGCCTTTGATACAGACCATTGTCCATCTCATGTACTTACTGGATATTTTTTCTCAGATATATAGCAGGTGGACAGTGTGCATTATTGGCCGTCTCATTCTATCATCTAAAAGTCTTCATTTTACATGTTTTATACCAACTTCTTGATTTTCTGGTAATTTGAAAATATGTATTTTAGGAGACTTTAAACATCTAGAGTGTATCATTTTCAAGATGATCTGGGACAACCAACGACACAGAACGCTCTGTATCCTTCAGACAACAGTGCAAAGTGTCTGGCAAGTGGTGATTGCTCTTAAGCGGCTTTCCTGTGTGCCCATGAGGGAGGGAATAAAGGGAAAACATTATAAAGGAAATTGGTCCATTTTTTTCTCAGTTCTATGTTTCCTGAGATTATATTGAGCTATGCTACAACTGGAACACACATTATTTCATTTATTAATTCTTAATCCAGTTCCATCTTATTCATGTGATTTTCTCACAGATATTGTACTGTTACTGAGTAGTCAGATTTACTTCATTAGTTTCAGCATCAGTTTTTTTCACTTTCTATTCCCTTCCACCTATAACATATTTGTCCTTTAATAATAGGAATATGAGTGAAATTTCAAAAGTCTATTGTTTGTGATTAGGATCAATATTCTATACCATCTCCATTTTTTTGAAAACTGGTCAATAATAAATACACACTGGAATGATGGTTGGCATGTTATAAATGATGTTGGATGCTTTCATTGTTTAAAAAATATGTCTTTACAAAAGACAAAAATAATCTCTATTGAAAATATAATGCAGAACACAGAACAATAACCATTGCCAGTAGAAATTGGCCAAATGTCAATTCAAGATTTTAGATTTGGACAAAAGTGAGTTCAAATAGTGTCATGGGTATTTATTATTGCTATGACTGAGGAAAGTTTTTAATGCTTTTTCAGTTTCCTTGACTGTGAATGTCTCGGCTACTTTGTACTCATTGCTGAGACAAATTACTTGATGCCCAAAGTTAAGGGAGGAAAAGTATTTCTTATAGTTCTTGGAGGTTTCAGTCTATACTCAGTTGTCTCCAAGTGGCAGGGTGGCGTGGTGGGCTGCCATTCATGGCTGGCTGCAAACATCAATATGCAAACTGGCAAGAGAGAGAGAGACACACACCTTCTTCCCACCATTACATCATATCCTGGCTCCACCCCTACATGGGTGTAGCACTCACACCACCAATTTGAGTGCTAGACAATGAACCAATCACAATGCTAGATTTGGTTGAGTTCATAATGAGGCTTGAGGACCACTGACGTAAAGCATGACAGTGAGATTTTTTGAAATCCATTCTAAAGACTAAAATCTTAACAAGTAGAAATGCTTTGCTTATATTATTCTCTTGCCTTTCTTTCAAATACCTCTTTATTTTCCTCAGTAGTATTCAAAGTGTAGATTATAGAACATCAACCAAAATTTGGTAGGAGTGTAAACTTGCTGACTCCACTCTGAACCATTGAATCAAAAATGGTGCAGGTGAAGGCCTGTAGTGCATAACTTACTAAAACCTCCAAAGAACTGATGGCTGCTTAATTTTCACATCCACTGGTTTACATCATATCACTGTTTGTATACAATTTTCAATAAATGTTTCTAATGGATCAAAACTAAAATACAACTGAAGTCATTATGGAAACCATATATTTATTCCTAATTTACAATATGGCAGTAATACTTGCTGGAATATGCTAATGATTAATAAGCATTATTCGAGCATTGGAATACTAATTATCAATACTAAAATTGTAGATCCAGTATACAATCGGTCTTTTCTGCAATATTTTTTCTAACTCTATTCCCAGTGTAGGCCAGTAGTTTGCACTTTTTCCACATCACTATTCCTTCACTCTTTTATTTTTTTCTTCAAAGGGATATACTTTTCATTAAATTGTTTTGACCATGAGTCAGAAAAATATTTCCTGGCCTACTCCTGCAAGTAGTTATCCACATGTGAGGACAGTTGAACTAACCGATTCTGACCTCTAACACTTTGCCTTGGAAACTGCCTTGCTAGATATTTAGTCTATGAATTCTATGGCTTCAACTTCCCTGTATTACAGGTATCAGCTCAAGCTGACAGCTAGTATCTCTGAGGTCAGCAGATAATATTAATAGACACATGGTTAGTTTTGCAGCTGGTGTTAATGTGAAATTTGAACCTCCTGATCTGAAAAAAACATGATAAAACGTATGTGAAACTTTTTCTGTAACTCCTCACAGAGTGAACTTTAGTTAGGTTTTCAAAACTGACTTCCTTCTCTACCCTATTCCCGTTCACACTGTGTTTTTTTTTTCTTGTGCTTAAAAACCATAGGGCTTTATTGTTACATTTTTTATAAAATTGCCTTTAAGTTTTTCAAGACATTCAAGTAGTGTTGTCTTTTGAAATATCATCAGATACAGAGCTCCCTTTAGGGGACCATAATGGAAAAAAAAATTTACTTTTTTTCCCCTAAGGTAATACAATGATTTATCATTCTCTCTTTAAATTTCTTAATTTGGTTCCCAAAAAGTAATCATTTTATGCATATTGTCACATATCTGACAAGAACCTATTTATTTTAAAGCTGTTAGGCTAGGTCTCAATATTCCTAGAGGATCCAAGTTAATGACTGTTTCAAAAATTTGTTTCTCTTTGGGGTACAGAGATAGCAATTGTCAGTACAATGTGCTTCAGTTTCTCTGGTTACAGATTATTTTGAAACCCCCAAATCATCTCTATGTAGTTTTAAAATACAATTTGACATCATAAACGGAAAAGTGATCAGATAAATAATTGTTTCAACACCAGGAAGTAATTTCAGCTTTTTTATGTTGTAAGACCAACAGAGAACAAACACAACAAAAATTGGGCTTTGAAAATGTGAGAGATGATTTATTTACCATGTGCAGGCTTCATTTTCTTGAACATGCAAACTGACTTCTGTGAATCTTAGCTCATTACTAGAGTTTACAGACAAATCAGATATATAATATGGTTACTTCAGAATGAAAGGCTGATGCATATGGTGACCTCAATAAATATATTTGCATTCCCTTTTCCCTGACACAAAAATTCTGAATCATGGATGCACATTAGAATACCCCAGTAAATTCTGGAAAATGTGAATTGTCTCACACCTACTGTCTAAGAATCTGATCGAATTGCTTTGTTCTCCATGCTGTATATCTAGGCTTTGTAAAGGTCCTCAGGTGATTGCAATGAATTCAGCATCTACACAAAAGCATCAGTCCTTGAACTTTCATAAGCTTCAAAATACTTGTGGAGATTTTTCATGTTTTATATGCCTGGCTTTTAGTCTTGAAAGACTCTGGTTCAATAGAATTTGTCAAATTATGTTAGGTGTTTCAGGAAGATATTTTGGTGTCATTAACTCCTTTAGAGTATCTAAAAGCTTACAGCTGTTCAGGGCATCTTAATTCTGCTTCTGCTTCCTAATAGCTTTTGAGTGACTCTCCTAGATTTTCTCATTTGATGACAATTACATGAAATGGATACAGCAAAGATTGTCATCTCTACTTGATGGATCAAAAGATTTAGACTTAGAAAAGTGAAACTGCTTTATTCAACACTCCATGTACCTAAGACACATTTGAAGTGTTAATGATAATAATTATCAACAACTTACCAAGGATGTACAGTTGCTAGATATTGTGCTAAGCAATTTACATTAATTTTTGTCAATTGCATTTGAGTTATGCAACTATTATTTTACTGCCTCACTACTGTATAAGTAAAGAAACTAGAGACTGGCAGTAGAGAATAACTTTCTGGAGATCACCCAGCTATGAAATGACACACTTTTGAGTAGAGGAGAGTTCTCTGTGTTGCCACATACCTGCGCCAGACTAGTTACACTTCAGTGTCTCCTCATGAATTCCCAGTGTCCTCTCCAAGGTGATATGACACTATGCCTCAGTCAGATGCTGCCTCAGGGTATTAAATTCCATGAGAATCATAGGAACTAAGCTTAGAAGAGACATTTCCAAAATCAAATTTGAACTGTCTACAGAACAAAGTATGATTTCTCTACATAACCTAAAGTACATTTTACTTGTTTGTTCCATTTTTATGTACCTTCCTTTATTACATAAGTCTTTGCATTTCACAAACAATATTCATACAAGCATTAACTGAACTATTAAATGTATTCCTAATAAAATTTACAACTCATGTGGGTCTTATTTTGGAGGATTATTTGCCAATATGTACTAGTATTAATAATGTAGTTATTAAAAAATGTAAAGGTTTGATTGACAAGCTATTTTGTACCTGCTGAAAGGGGTCAATTTATCTGGACCATCCTCAGTATGTGGTATCTTCTTGGGGGGTTGGGAGGGCCCCAAGAATCAAATTCAGAACTTCATGCTTGCCAAGTAGGTGATGCACCATTCAGCTAAATCCCTGGTCTCCATGGTATCTTTTCTTGTCATGATAGAACACTATTGTTTTCATGGAAATATGACTAAAATTGTGATAATTCCTTAATTTTTAAGATAGTATGCAGACATTTAAAAGGTAATATTTTGTATCTCATTTTTATGAAGGAAAAAGAGCACATATTTGTAGAATCTCAAAATGCCTTACTTTCACAATTACATTTGAAGGCTTATCATGTAAAACTTCAAATAATAAATATAACTATGATGACTCTAGAGAAATGTGCTGAACCTACTATTATGATCTTCTATAAAACTATCAGCACACTAAATGTGCTATTTTATAATTTTTAATATAAAGAGAAACAAGCTTTTCCTCAGCATAATAGTTTCATAACTATTCATAGTGAAAATGGTTGGTTTCTTTTCATATTTATATTGCAATGATTTTTTCTCTTTTTATCTTATGTAGAAACTTCTTTAGTGAGAGTCAGATTGAAAACTTTATCTTATAATGATTGATCCTTGGAGATTTATCCTATGCTAGGTTAGTCACAGATTTCCTCTTATTCTGGTCTTTGCTTGCCTTTTTCAAAGCCTCTATTTAGATATACAATAGTATAAAATTAAAATTAGCCCTCAACTGAAGAGAGACAGGAAATAAAAACTAGCTTTATAACATTTCTGTACATTACAAGTGTCAATACAAAGTGATTTTGGAAATTTAACTAAATTTTCCTTTGTATTGAGGAAAATGAGAATATTACTTTAATTATTTCTGTTTTACATATGTTGTACCCATGATATGTCACAGTGGGGAATTTTCTGTCTTGCTGGACTTTTATAGATGCTTATCCCTTTTGTTGCCTTTGTTACATCATTATAGTGTGTGCAAATGCAGAATCCTTATAAACTTTCAATATCATGGGTCAAATTTTTCAAGATATTCTTTTTCACAATAAAATATTATATTGTTAATTGACTATTTTGTTGTTTCTGGTAATGAAATTACCATTACCTGATTATGGATTATGTATTCCAAAAGAAAAAAATATGGAATTATCAATTTTCAGTAATAAACAGCATCAAGTAGCATTTATAGCAACTCCTTTTTTCAAAATTAGATTAATCACAAATGAAAGAGCTGAAAGACTTAAATGTGAGACACTAAGGATGTAATGGCTCAAAATTGGTACAAACTCATAATTACTCTCTTCCACAAATGATTCATGATCCATCAATTACTAACTCTCATTTAAGTGGTACATAAAAATTTGAACAGTAAAAGTAATAAAATGTAGAATAGTTACTCTGTTTTATTTGTAGTGATAATTTGTATAAGAATAAGTGCCTTCAATACAGTATATTTTCCTAAAAACTATATTTTTAAAACTAAGACAAATGGAGGAAAAGATAATTTATAATTGATCAGCAAAGGAAGAATTTTCAGGAAAGATTTTCTTGAAAAAGAGTAAGTATAAGATTCAAAGTTTAAATAAATATTTACTCAAAGCAAAGAAAATATCTTACAGAAATTAAACCTCTTTAGATAACTGAGTACCAATTCTAGTGATAGTATAATTTATACAAAGAAGAAAGAGCAACAAGAGATGAAGAAGAAAAATGTTAATGAGAGACCATATGTTCTGTCTAAATGGGTTTTTCATTGGTCTTTGTCTTACATGTAATTTTAAGTACAAAGGATTAGAAGGGAAAAATGATGATAGTGTTATTCTTTAGACTTACTGCGTAACGTCCCACAAAAGCCCCATGTACACAGAGGTAAGGCTCTTGGAAAATAATGCAACTATGGAGGCTCATATTTCATCAGTGGATTAATCCACTGATGAGATCATTTGATGGTATCAATGACAGGAACCAGAAGCAAGAGTTGAGGCCCCGTTAAAGTGAGTGAATGACAAGGGCATGTCCCTCAGGACGATCTCTTTTCCCTGGTCCCTTCTCTGGCATTTTAGCTTTTATTTTGCTTCCTTCTGCTATGAATGGAGCAGCTTTCCTCCTCTATGCCATTTCCCCAAGGTTGATTTGGCCTTGCATCCAGCTGTCTATGGATGGAAACCTCTTAATGTGTGAGTGAAAATAAAGTGTTCTCCTATGAACTTGTGTGTGTTAGGCTTATTACCGTTAAAATGTATCCCTACTAATGATTAAAACCAATGAACTGTCAAACAGTCCCAGACTCCAGAAGAAGGCATTATCACTATAGGAGATGACAGTTCTAGGCATGTCATGGCCACTGAAGATCTGACAACTAAGCAGAAAGTGGAGGTGGAAGACAATGTCACTGGTGACCTGTGCAGTTCTAAGCCAGTGTGTGTGTTTGTGTCTTACCAGAAACCTTAAAAAGTTTAACAAGTAAAACTAAATAAATAAATAAAATAGCAAAGGTCTATAGAAGAAAGATATGAAGATAGGACACATTTTTGTACATCTGAATAATATGTGTTTTAAGCTGACATCATTTAAAAAAAGAGTCAAAGAATTTTTAAAAAGTTACAATTAGTAAATGATAGTTTATTATTAAAGGAATACATTTTTTGATCAATTTATTGTCACCTAAGTGAACAGTATGTCAAAGTCTCTGGTGGTGAACTGTGATGTCCCAGACCTTCACACTCAGTCATACAACTTTCTGACTCACCCAGAGCTACTTCTAGTCCTGTAAACTGCATTCATGGTGAGTGTACATAGCTTGCCTATTTTTAATATTTTGTATCATATTTTACGGTACTTTTGCACATTTGGACGCACACATTCTTACCATTGCACTGCAGAGCTCCATGATGTACTGGTTTATAGTCTAGAAGCTACAGGTTTAGGTTCGTAGTGGGCTGCCCCATCTGGGTTTGTGTGAGTCCACTCTGTGATGTTTACAACAAGGAAGTCACCGGCAGATGCACTGCTCTGCATATGTCCCCTCCTGAATCAACACATGACTGGTTACATAAATATATTATCACAGACTAGAGCAATCATTCCAAAAATATTTTGGCCAAAAATAAGTAAGTCTCCCACTATTTTGTTTTCATGCTTCCTGATTTTCTGTTATATCCTGTGGATGTATTAGAAGTGACAGAAATGGATGATGATCACTTGTCTATGGAGAAAAGCTATCTTTTTGCTAAGTGCGAAATAAATCCATTTATGTGATGTTCCAGACAGTTTCTTCTTTTGAATTCAGTTCAGAATCCCCCTTGTTGCCTTCTGATTGTGGAATAAAGTATTTAGAAACGAAATGTATCCCAAAGAGGAAATAAGAATAAAGCATGCTATGTGAAGCCAACTGATTCCTTCATGACTCATGACATAAGAACATATTTCGTTGGCACTGATATAGAAAAAAATTAACATTGACATTATTCTACTATTTCTAGTACACTGGTACATAAATGGATTTTGTATAATTTATGCAAATTGCCATATATTCATCTGCACCATTAAATCACTTCATTTCAAAATATCTATTCAATCGAACTAATGAAGTTGTAGAACACTGTCACATAATAACAGGCTACAGAGACAGCTGTCAATATCATTCCACTCTTACTCATTTCTCTCTTGTAAGCATTCTCATTGATATGTAGGTGATAGGAAACAATGGCAGGGTAATTTCACACAACTTCTGAATTCAGGAAATGAATGTAGAAATCCAAAAGATAATTTTGAGTAAAATCTCCTTAGAGTTATAGGAAAATTTGTATTTCCCCTCATAGTTTCTCTCTTCCTCTTCTGTGCATCCTCTCCAACAAAAGCCTTTTCTTTCCCTGATTCTGTATTTTCTTAATAATCTATTACCTCCCCATCCCTTGCTTTAGAGAATTGCGTTATGACTGATCATCTTTCTTCTTTACATTCCTTTTTTTTGGTCAGGGTTTCTTTTTCAATCTCCATAAACAACATTTTATTTTTTTCCTAGTAGGCAACACATGAATGAAAGCACTTATTTGTGGTTCCACAGACTATTGTAATGTGGCTCCTGAGTCTCCAAGAACCAATCTCTTGTACATTACTTTTTTCCTTTTTTAATATTAATTTTTGCTACATTTTAGATATATAAAATAATCACATTCTTCATAGGGAATTTGTACCTATATATAATGTTTCTTTTTTTATAATATATCTTTATTTTTCCCATTCCTCTTGTCTCCTTTCAATCCTTCTTCCCTTTCTTACTTAAAAAAAAGGTTTGTTTACATTTTTCTTTCTATTTTCTATTTTCTTTTCACTTCCTTCCTTTCTCCCTCCCCTACTCCCTTGTTCATCTTATAATTTGAACTTTTCTTATTTCCCAATGTCTATTATACATTTTTCTCCTTATTTATCCTTTCAGTTTCTCACACCAGAGAAACAATGCGATATTTACCCATGTGTCTGATTTGTCTCACTTAGTGTAGTCTCACGATGCATTCATTTGCCTAAAAAGGTCTCCAGTTTAACCTTCTTAAGACTCAATCCAATGAATGGTGTGATATGCTTTTAAATAGAAAATTAGAGTACTCTGAAAAAGAAGATCAAAAAAGATAACAGAAAATAGAAATTTTCTGTTCCTGGGTAAGAACCAAGATAGTGAAAATAACCATATTTCACAAATTGTGAGATAGATTTAATACAATCCTTATCAACATACCAATAGCATACCTCACAGAATTAGATAAAATAATCCTAAAATTTATTTGGAGTCATAACAGACCTAGAATAGCAAAATTAATTCTAGGCAACAAAGGCAAGGCAGAGAGCATCAATCCCTGACTTGTAATATACTACATAGCTATCATAATAAAAATAGTATGACACTGGGAAAAAAGACCTGAAGACCAGTGGAACACATTAGAAGGTGCAGAAATAACTTAAAACACACTCAGCCATATTATCATTTGACAAAGGAATCAAAGATGTTCACTAGAAGAAAGGGAGTCTTTTAAATGAATGGTGTTGAATAAACTGGCTTTCCACAGCCCAAAGATTAAAGCTAGATCCATATTCTCTCCTGCACTAAACTAAAATTGAAATAGATTAAAGATCTAAATATGAAAACAGAAACACTTAATCTGCTGGAAGATAGAATATGTAGAACTCTTGAAGACACAGGCGTAGGCAAATATTTTATGAACAAAATCCTAATTGCACATGAAATAGTATAAAGAATCAATGAGTAGGATTTCATCTTATTAAAAAGTTTTTGGACAGCAAAAGAGGCCACCAACAGGGGGAAGAGACGCCATACAGAGCAGGAAAAAAAAAAAGTTTGGTAGTTGTTTCTCAGACAGAGGATTATATCTAGAACATATAAAGAACTCAAGAAGAAAAAAAAATAGATTCCCCAAATTTAGAAACCAAATATAAAAATGCGTATGTGAAATAGATATTTCTCAGATAAAAAAGTAGAAACAGCAAATAAATATATGAAAAAATATTCAATATCACTAGTCATTCAAGAGATATAAATGAAAACAACACTGAGATTCCATCTTACTGCAGAAAAAAATGGTTATTTATCAATAAATCAACCAATAACACATCCTTGCAGGGGTATGAAGAAAAAAAAAAATCCTTCAGTACTGTTGGTGAATGTATACCACTGCAGCCACAGAAGAAATTTGTATGTAGTTCACTCAAAAAGCTAAAACAGAGGTTTGGTTTGACCCAGTTATTTTATCTTCTGTATATCTTACCAAAAGAATTAAAAGCATAATATCACAGCAATGTATACACACACATTTCTAGTAGTAAAGAGTGGAACAGTAAATCTTAAAGACAGCTCAAGTGCCCATCAAGAGATGAACAGAAAAAGAAGTGATTTTATTTTTGTATGATAGAGTACTACTTTGTCATCCAAAAGGATAAACTTGAGACATTTCTTGTAAATTCTTTCTGGCACTTGGGTCTCAAACACTGTTTGATTATGACATTCCTCTGCTAAAAAATTCTTTCAGCAATTCTTGAGTGACTTCATGATTATTTAATATTTAAGGTAAAGAAAAAAATCTATGAATCATGTTTATATTTCTAACTTATCTAACTTCTGCATAAGTCTAGGTAAGTTGCTAGATTCACTTCTGAAGACATCATTAAGTATCTTTTCTTTTCATTCTTTCTGTCAGGCATATCCTACCTAGGGTTAAGAGATATATCTCAGTAGAAGAGTGTGCCTAGCATGCAAGTGAAGACATCAGCTATCTATCAAACCCTTAGCCTCTGCCTGTGGAAGCCCTACTTATAAGACTCCTTTGTTAAGCAATTCCTTAGTATTTCTTTAATACTGTTTTTTTGCACTCTAACTCTTATTTGTTTTATATTCCAAAAATTACACTGTGGCATTTCACATTGACAAGTGTCAGTGTTTACTTTTTACACAGTAATTTTAAACTCTTGCGAAATAGGCCTTCATACAAATATATCAATGATCATCTCATATGTATTTCATAATATATTTATTACATAATATGTTATATAGACATATATACATAATGTGTGTGTGTGTGTATATATATATATATATGCATTACATAGACATATATATTCCCATCCGTGTACATGGATGCTCACATAACTCTTCATGCATCCGTACCCTACCCCTCACACACAAACACACACTTCTAAACACTACTTGTCCTCCCTATCCAGTCTAATAAAACCTTAGGTTGAAGGCAGGAATCCTGTAATGTTCATCTTGTTAGAATGAGATCCCTCATTAACTCAGAGTATTAAATGAAACACTTGAGTTAGTAACCAAATCGAGAAAGAACCAGTTGAATATATGTATGATTAGGGACTTTATCATATTGTTCTTAGATTAATTATATGGTTCATTATACCAGAATGTGCACTTAATTTCAAAACTTGTTTTTTTTCCCCTTAGAATTTGGCTCATGCTCTGTGGTTTTACGTGCCCTTTCTTTAAAAAGAAGATATATAGTTTATATTTCTGACATAGCTCATATAAATAAATGAACAACGAGTTGATTTAAGAGGAAAAATTTAAAACAAAAATGACACATGCAATAAATCAGTGGCTTTACTAAATGAGAGAGCGCTGAGAGTGTTTTTCAGCACTACTATGCACAGCTATTCGTTAATATATTCTATCCAAAGAATGTAGATTACAGTAAAGACAACAATGATTTTTTTTTCTAATGTAGATAGGGATATGTCATGAGAAGACAATAACTATATAAAGTTAAGAAAAAATCCTCCAAGAAAATTAAGTATGCTCTTTGGTTACTTTGAATAATCCCTCGATACAACATTATTTCTTCTAAAAGGTGAATTATTTTCATTTGTTTAAAGGCATTTTTTTTCTCAGCAAATGTATTAAGGAAATAAGGGAGGGAACCCAACATCAAAAATTACAAAAGAATCTTCAATTAACAAATTGAAGATTTTCTGTAAGAAACATTAAGATATCATTTTGTGGGATTAATAATCATAAAATGAAGTGAAAAAAATTTAGGAGATAATTGAGTTTCCAGAAAGATCCCCTTAAAATTGTGGGAAAAGCTAGGATATGAGGTAGTCAGTTGGGCACACAAAAGGCAAGGGATCTCGGTTGAGTTGGACAATAGGAACAACCAGAGAAAGTTGGACCAATAGGAACAACCAGAGAAAGATAACTAATGTTCTATTGATTTCCTGGTGTTAGGGAATCTTGTCAGGCTGTGGTTTCTCCCTGTTGGAAATCTATCTCACAGAGTCTATAACAAACAGGACCCCCAAACCCAACTGAGTGTTCCCAGGACTACTATGCAGCTACCTTTATTCATTACCCTCCATGGTGGGTGACATGATTTTTGAATCACATCTGTATTCTTTCTTACATTTCACCTATGTTTTATTAGCATGTAAGCTTAAGAAATGTCCTATAAGGTATGTTTCTACTCCATCTACTAGCCTGAATTTATATATATATCAAATCAGTTTAAGACCTGAATACTTGGTTCCAATTCTTCCATAAGCATTGAACTGTTAGTAAGTAAATAATACTCTGATTCTAGTTTCTTGCAGGAAACTGCTTTATTTTTTCAATAGTTCTTTTGCAAACTTTTTCCCTTTTTCATTTTCTATATATCTGATGTTCACAAAGATGCGTCCTGCTGTTTATCTTTCTCATTCATTATGCTAAACACTTATTGTCCATTTGCTCTTAAGATTGTGTTCTCAGCTCTACGAAATTACTTGCATTTTAGCTCTTAAAAATTTCCCTTCTCTTTATTATCACTAGTTCCTTTGTAACTCAACAGTAGAAAGTTAGACCTTCTGGATTGTTTTTTACATAATGTCTTTTTTCTTTCAGTCTTATTCACTGTCCTTTCTTTTGTATAATCACATCAATAATTTTTTCAAGTTTATCTTCAGAACAATCTGTTGACTATTTTTTACAATCATATTTTAATTTTCAAGAGTCTTCTATTGTTCTTTCACTGTTTAACATCATTTTGATTTGCAAGATATTAATTAAAAGAGCAACCTTTAATTATGTGTATGTTTCCCTTCAATTTCCTGACTTTTGTTTCTGCGATCCCTTGTATTAACTTTTTGTCTTTTTAAAATTTACTTTTGGCATTCAAGTTTCCCTAAGCTCTCTTGGCTAACCACTGATACTTCAATTTTAGTACAGGTATGTAATGTGGAAAAGTTTTGATTATGCAGTTTAGACCTATCATTTAGAAATCTCTCTGTAGAATGATGTATTAGTGGGTTTCCATAAAAAAAAACAGGACCCATAAACAAGGGAAAATGGAGAGATAGACAAAAAGACGTATACACAGAGATGAACAGAGACAGATAGAGACTGGAAGATCTTTATTGTAAGGAATTGACTTATGCAAATGCTGAAGATGGCTAGACATAGCTGCAATCTCTAAGAGAGACCCTTTTAAACAGCGGACTACAAAGTAATGCTGGAACTGAAGCCGAAGTCTGTATGTAGAATATTTTTCTATCTTAGAGAATTTATTTTCTCTAAGTTCTGGCTTTAAATTTTTTTAAACTGATTGAAACACTTAGGTAATCAAGTGCAATTTCCTTTCCTCAAAATCAACTTATTTTAGGTATTAAGCACCTCTCCAAAATGCCTGCAAAGACTCATGGTTGAATAACTGGGAATGTATCTTAGGAAAAGTGACATATAAAAGTGACTGCTACAATCAAGCAGGATATCCATCTCATTTTCTAAAAGGAAACAGAAAACATAGAAAGAGAAATGTTTAATGCTTAAGAAATGACACAAGGTAGACTACTTGGCTTCAAACTGTAGCTCTTCTAATTGTTGGCTGTATTAAATAGGTTCCATGTGTTTCTATTTCCTGAACTGTAGAATGGAAGAACAGAAATAATCTACTTTAGAGGAATGTAAGAAGATATAATTTTACACATATGAAAGATTAGACCCTTATTTTTCACTTAATGAATGCATGATGACGGTTTGCAGATATTGCTGGTATCATTGATACTACTGTTTTGATATTGGCTTGTCAGAATTCTGCGGATTGTACAGGGGAAAAGGGTGTTGCCACCTGACACAGACAGACATTACAACAGGCAGTTGTTTCTTGAGAAACTAACTTTACTGTGTGCCTCCTTCCCTCGAATTTCAGTAACCTGCCATGACCTCTCTTCCCCACAGAAGGCCAAGTCCTTATTCTTTTGTTTAGCTGTTTGTAACATTCATTTATCCATCTCACATTAGGCATATCATGAAATTTGTATATTTTTCCTTGTTAATCTGTATAGTGTTAGTTCACTTCATAGAGTATCACTATCAAAGCTTCAGAGGGAAAAGAATAAATTTAACACATCTCTACCTTGGAAAAAATTCATATTGAATCATTCTTTTCTTAAATATGTATAAAATTCAATAATAAAACTAGCTAGTCATGAAGCGTTCTTTCTCGGGAATGCAGGAGTTCTAAACAAAAATTTAATTTGAAAATGTAGACACATACATAACATTGATAATATATAGGTTACTAAATGAAAATATATTTCTTATTCATTTTCCTGAATTATTTTTATAATAAGAAAACATTCTTTTTCTAAAACAAAAGTTATTTTTAATTGTAATATACCTAAGGAAACCTAATTAAATTCAAGTGTTCACCTGGAACCACAAGAAATGACAATGATGAGCCAATAAAATTTTGAAAAAAAAAATAGTGTTTTACCAGCTATACTACAATGATTATTAAAACAAGATAGCAGTTCTGCAAGAATCAATACATCAATTCAGTTAAAGAAAGACAAGCAATGTGAGAATGAAAAACAGAGAAAATGTAGTGAGTTAGACAAGTTAAGTATACACATGGTGTTTATAAAAGTGGTGGAATTGGGCTGGGGATTTAGCTCAGTGGCATAAGCCCTTTCCTTGTAAGCACACGGTTGTGAGTTTGATCCCCAGTATCAATTAAAAAAAATGGTGGAATTCTAGGGTTTTCAGTTACAAACACAGACAAAATTAAGTTGTGCCCTAAGATGTTATAAAAAGAATTCCTAGGTGAAATATTTATTGAATTTACCAAATTGAGGCCAGAATTATCATTACAATATATAGATATATATGTATGCTATAGATCAAGTTGTGTCTTGCCCTCTTAAAAACATTTTGTTGAACCCTAGCCCCCAGTTCTATGATTAGGGCCTTCAGGTCTTAACTTTAATTAGGGTTAAATGAGATTTCTAAAACAGTAGGTCCTAATCCAATTAGACTTGTGTCCTTGTAAGTTCAAGAGCAGTGATCTTTCTATTTGAGCACACAAACAAGGAGAATCAAATGGGGAAACAGAAAGGAAGCAGAATCTGTAAGTTAGAAAGAGAGGTCTTACCACAAACCAACCCCACTTGCATTTTGATTTCAGACAACTACCTAATACAGGAGTGAAAAAAAACCAACTTCTGTTGATTGCATCTCCTCAAATGTGATATTTTGTCACAGCAGCCTAAGCAGGATAATACAATGTACAAGCAAGAGATGGAAAACATTATCATAGCCTATTCCAGACAGTGGAGAGAGTCACAGAGTATACAGGCATATTTGATTGAATGAAAATTTAAATACTGAATAGGTTAAAAACAAAAAACTACCAATGGCATTTAAAGGAAAGCAATACAGTGCAAAATATATTCAACACATTCTGAACTGTATGCAAAGTACATTTTCCAAACAGACAAAACCAAGAGAAAAACTGAATCAACCCATTAATTTCATTTGTTCCTAATTATATGCTTCCATGTCTGATTTTAGAAATTTCTTAGCTCAATAACAAAAGTTAAACCACTGATAGTTTTGTTGAACAGATACCATCTCTAATATGATCATATAGGTAATGGTGGTATAATGTCTTTTTCAGGAATTTACAGGTACCCATGCCTACTCAGAGCAGTTGAAATCGCTGACTCCTTCACTTGGATTTGTGCAAGTATTGACATTAGATGTCAGAGGATCAAAATTCCCCCAAAGACCATGATAATGCTTTCGTTTTCTTAACCTCGGTTCTATGAGGAATCATGAAATCTGATATATGTGCAAAGATCACCATTTCCTTCTCTCGTCTTTACTTCCAGTCTCCTCTCCCCATGCCTTAAATCACCTTCCTTAATCACTCATGCAACCCTGAGCTTTATCAATAGTGGAGTGAATTTGAAAGTTGCTCTCCTGTCTCCGCATGCTTGTCTCTCTGGTGAGTAAACTTTCTTTTGATCAAAATCATTATTTACATGATGGGTTTCTGTGTGGCAGGGAAATCAAGCCTGGTTTAAGTAAATCAGAGGTTGACTAGAAAATTTATGAAATACTGACAAATACATATTTTAAAAACAAGTTTATTAGCAAAAGTCACTAAGCAAAAGAAGTTGGATGATGAAATCCATATATTGAAAAATCATACTACATGAGAAAGAACTTTAATGACCTTAAGTGATGTAAACAGCCTTCTTCTAACTATATGGCTATTAGGACCACATCAGAAAGTATATAAGAATTATGTACTGAACTCCTATTATATTCCTCATGCTATTTCAAAAGGCAAGATTTAACATTACCAGAAGAAAATTATTTCTGTTACTTAAAAACATGTTAAAAGGTTTATACAGTTGCTTCTCTAACAAAGGGTGTCCAATAACCATGTGACTTATAGATTTGTGAAAGGTGAGTTTATAGACTAGGGAAAGGTCAATTACGTGTCCTGAGAGATGCATCTCAGTGAACTACTTTTGTCTCTAATCCAAACTTTCTCTATTCCCACTTGGGTTGGGATCAGAAGTATAATCTAATCCAAGAGGAAAGAAGTATAAAAGAAAGAGGAAAAGATGATCAAGGGCGTGAGGCAGGAATAGAAGAAATAAAGGGGAAACTGAAGATTCTTCACCATGCTAGATTTGGTAATTTCACAGAATAAACCAAATACAGCATTTGCTTTTAGGTAGTTCACTTGCCAATAAGAGGAAAATGACAGTGAATAAAGCAAATGGGTATATATTGCAAGCGGAAGTGGGTTGTGAAGAAAATCAGAGCAAGTTGAGGAAGACGGAGTGGCAGGGTCCCTGGAATACACACTCCTGGGGTGGGATGACGTGTGGAGGATGTCAGATAGTCTTAAAGTATAACGGAAGTGATCAGTGAGCCAGGTGAGAATCTGAGACAGTAGTAAAGCCCAAAGAACAGCAATGCAAAACATTTTGTTCGATTTGTTCTAGATCAAGCAAGGAAGCTCTAACTACCTTGACTAGATGAGAATATGAGAAGAGTTCTCAGCCCAGAGAGGTGGGAGGAAGTGGAAAGTAGCTAAGTACATTCTGGTCTATGGTAAGAAATTGTACCTTAAATGTAGAATGTTCTACAGAGCAATGGTGTTTTAAGACTCAAAGGTAAAATTGTGCCATTAAGTATGTCAATTGTTTTTTGAAAATGATACAAAAAGCTTAAAGAAACTCAGACAAGAATAAAAGTCGGCATTAACAATAGAAAAAAAGAAGGCAATGCCATTTCTTGTTACATTTCTTAGCACATAGTATTTTTCCATGACTTGCATGGGAAAATTTTGTGAAGAAATTGGTATGTGTGTATTCAAAGACATTTAATACATAATTGCATAATAATACATTTTGTACCCTATACTGAAAAAACAATGTAAGCTGACACTTAAAATAACTAATTTTATTAAAAAACAATTTTCCCTATCAACTCCTACTAAAATTTCTTGTAAGTTAAATGTTTTTATTACTAAAAATCATAGTGCTTTGCATAAGAAAGTGTTGTTTTCTATTGTCAAAAGCAATTTTTGCAAATGGTAATAGTCTTTTGAACTTAAATTTATCATGCATATTTCTATTTCTAACTTTCTCTTTTCTCACTGCTATATCTTAATTTTACTTTTAATTACTAGAATATACTTAATGTATATTTAAGCACTAATTTAATTTATTAGACATGTACCCTAATGATAAAAGCATACTACCCATTCCAAACCAACTCCAGTGGCATGCTTTTGAGATATCAGCATGATTTGTTTCTTTTTGGTTTTTCATTTTCAAAATTGAAATTACCAAAAAAAAGTGAATGAAGAACTCTTAAGTTACAGTGCAAAATTAAAGCACCTTATTTTAAGGGTGCACTAACAAGGAAGCATCAACACATCCACATTTTAAATACTTATTTGTGTGATAGATAAATGCCATTTAATTCTATTTTTAATAGAAAAATTGACTTATAAGTCAATTTTCAGAAGATAAAAAAATCAATGTTGGATACCAACTTCAACTAGAAACAACTAAAAGAGAAAAATCTACCCTCTGTCCTGTTTCTGCTTCAGCCTCTACATCTTCTGCTTCTTGTTTTTGGAAAAAACACTGCGTTGCAAGGCAGTTGTCTTTTTGGATGAGGACAAAGGCCAAGAACTTCCTTAATGTAACCTCTTTCCATAAAAATCTGAGAGGAAGGAAAATGAGCTTCCCAGAAATTCTCTGGTTTGTTGGGTGGAATATGGTAAAATTGGTGTCTTGAGCAGGTAGTCAACTTTTTTTCTCTTTCTTCAGCTGGCATATTTGCATAATAAATTTCACGTTCCTTACATGTGTGCCCAAGCAATTTTTTTCTGTTCTTTTTGCTGAACCACCTCCGTATGAGGAAAATTTCATAAGCTAATCTCTGTCTCATTATCTTTAAAATATAGCTTCCTGCTGGATATTATTTTGTTTATCATTAAGTGCATTTGGTTCCTTTATGACAAAAGATAACTCATCCTATTTGTTTACCACTTGGGGGAAACTGTCTGCCAAGTAAGACTGGTATTCTTCATGTGCTGTTTAATCAAACATATCTTCCAAGGTATCATTCATCTTTCTTTCTCTATTTGGACTTCTTTCTCCTTTTTGCTCTTGTTTCTTCACCTTTAAAACAAACTTGTATTGACCAATGCACAATCCCTGTCTACTGTCTTTCTTCCTAATCCTGACTGACTGTAATCCTTTGTATCTATTATAGCAATATCCATTTTATACTGAGAAAGGTCTGCTCGTAGATCTACACTCCACTGAATATGTTCAAAGGATGCATCCTGGCTATTGTCAGGCTTTTTTTGGCAGTTCTGCAGGGATTTAACTGAATAATTGATGCAAATTCACATGCTCTATGCATTGACCTGGTTTTTACTACTTATTGGCTCATTAGAACTAGCACACTTCATATCATCAAAATGACTCTCTGTCTCTAGATTTCACATGGATATTGAGGGATTTTGAAGATGAAATTTCTTCTTTTATGGATAATGATGTTTTTAACATCTGGAGAAGATTTGTACAAGGTCTTGTGGATGCACTCCAGGGAATATTTGGGTACCAGGCAGCCCCCATCCCAAGGCGTTATGCCTTGAGGAAGAGAGATTTGGAAAGGCTTTAAAAGCTTCATAAAGAGTCACTTGCTTGAATATATTTCTGGAAGTCTCATTTTCTTGGATTTTCTCACTGAATAGCTGAAAATGTATCAGATAGATACAGAGGTTTGTCCATCATATGGTCCCCATTCATGGAAAATTGACTCTCCACTGGAAAAGAAAGAATTGTCTTTATCAAAGGAGACTTGTGGGCAGTTTATTTCATGTTTACTTTCTTCCTCAGTTTTCTTCGTTTTGGATGTTCTGCCTCCCAGTGGTTTCAGGGAACACTATATATTTATCAGTAGCAGCATCTTTAGTGTGATCAGTAATATCCTGTTCATTTGTGGATTCACTTATATTTTTAAGAATCTGTTTACTAGAAGATAACTGACTAATGGCTTTGTTCACTTCAGACTGAAGAATATGAATTGTAAAAAAGCCACTATCTTCAGATTTTGATCTAGGTTTCTCTGATCTCGAAATAGAAATGCTACTGAAAGGAATTGCTTGGAGATGGCTTTGTTTCCCAGTGTCTAAAAGGGAAAGGAACAAACTTGTATTCAGACTCACACTAGTTTTCACATTAAATGTTGGTACAATTTTTCTTGAGTAGTCAATTGTTTTTGAAGTGGAGTCTTTCAAGTAGAATCTGAAAATCTTAAACTATTATCAGTATTTTTTTGTGGATTTCTCAAAAAGCTATTCCTTGTGATCTCCTTCCACAGAATGGTAGAGCTCATCCTCAAGTGGGATTCCAGAACCTTGAGAATAAGATTCCTCTTCAACACCAAGTCCAAACATTTCAGAAACTACTGTAGCTAAATTAAAAATGACTTATCAGTGAGACAACTGCTTATTCAATGTAATTTAGCCATTGGAACTTCATTTTGATCATAATTATCAGTGACTAGAATTCTCTTTTCATTCAGGTTATGCTGTGAAAGAGTTAAAACTTTGGAAACATTTTGTAATTCATTTGTACACAGAGAATGCTCCAATTTTGTATTTTTTAATGTATTGGACATTGCGATTCTCCTTTCTTCTTAGCCGGTTAATACCAGAAAATGTAAAGGCTGTTATTGGCAAATCTGGAATAACATTTTCCTCACATTCAAGCTCAGTGGTTTAATGGTGTTGATCATTCTCAATTTACTGCTGCAGTTGTTCAAAAAACATTTTATTTTCTTCCTGAAGATTATTATTTTCATTCATAAACTCTGTAATAAGCTTAAGATTCTGCTGTCAGATATTTTCAAACTCTTGCTGCTTTTTCCGCCTATGTTCTTCAGTTATGACAGAGCGATCATTTAATCCTGCTCGTAACCAATCTAAAACTTTAATAGTTTCATGAAGGACATTCTGTTGTTCCTTCAGCTGTTGATTTCTGGTGAAGAACTCTCCCAGTCTTTGTGCATCTAAACTGCTTTCCTTTTTCGGTTTGGTTTCTTTTACCTGTAAAATTTATACATCTTTATTATGATACTCTTTCAGCTTTGTCCAAAGTTCTTTAAAATCATTAGATAGAGCTGCAGAACTAGGGCTTCCATGACCATTTCAGAGATGTTCATCTTGTTTAGTAGACTCTGCACTTCCATTTGCTTAAAGTTTTTGGAAGTTTTCTGTTATTATTAGATAAATGTGAAGTTATGTTTGAATAGCTGAAATATTCCGTCACTAAGTGCTAAGCCCCACACCAGAAATAGCCTCCAGGACGCATCCCTACTGCTAAAGGGAAAAAAGATCCTCTCAAGGCTTCCAGGACCAACCCAAATTCTCCAGAGCCCCCGCAGGAAAGCCGCCGACTGCAGAGACTGCGGATGGATGACAGCACGTGTTCTTCGCTTTCGCCTCTTTCCCTAAGCTGGCTGCCAAACCCTCGTTGGGGGCAACCTGCATGTCCTGCGAAAGCAGCCAGACTCACCCCTCTTTTCATTGTTTAAAGTCTTAATTTTATCTTTACATTTGTTCGTATACAGCTTGATTGTTTTTTTACAAATGAATGATCCCTGTTGATACTATACTATGAGTAATGGGAAAATGTCTACTTTGTAGGGCCTCGTGGCCTTTCCACTTTTCTCTAATTTTAGGTAGTAAATAGTTTATAGGTAGATAGATAGATCATAGATAGATAGATTTAGCAATAGATTAAGATAGGTAGATTTAGCAATAGATAGATACATAGATTTAGCAAGTTACTCAAAATTCCATGTCTCGATTCAACAACTTTAATCATTTTTCCTACTGTGTGCAATGAAGTCCTAACCTTGTCTTTTGCTTTCTCCTCTTTCTCTTGAAATCTAAGATTGAATTTTAGGCTGATAAAATTACATTTTCTTTTCTGTGTGTGACTTTTTTATGATCGTCTTGATTCTAAAATTGAAAATCACTGAGTGACACCTGCAATCTTAGAAAAATGAAAACATTTCTACAAAGCCATGAACTCTGAGTGAAGCCACTGATAAAATGTTATCACCTTAAATCACCAACCTCCTAGTGAGAAAAGGACAATATTCTAAGCTAGATCAAGCACACTCCATCAACCACACAGATTCAAACCACATTGTGCTTAACCACATTGCTATTAAACTGTAACCATTATGTCATTTATTTAAGAAGAAATATATTCACCTTTTCTTATTCACAAATGCAATTCTGCTATGTTTCAAACAATTTTGGAAATAAGAGACTTCCAAAGCCATTTGAAAAACTGTGACTCTTGGATTTTCTTTCTTTTATCTCTGGATTAGGTTCCTTTGTTCTTGGATTTAAAGACCTCTTTCTTAGGAGATTGTTGTTTGTTTTAATCTACATTTCAATATTGTGTATTCCTTATTTTTAACTTTTTTTTCCATGAGAATTTCAGGGATTCCTGAAGTGTTTAGATTTTGTGTTTGTAATATAGGTTAGTACACAATCAATTCCAAGTGTAATTTTTTTTAAAGTGGCAAGTCTTGTTCCATCAAATTCTGATCATGTCTATAATTAGAATTCAGTTCTATGCCATTTGTCAAAAGTTAGTATATCCCTGTTTTGTGCAGATAATTGTTTGAAAGTTTTTATAGCTTCATATTCTTGTTATCATCTACAATCTTCTTATGACATACATAGATATGTGTTCACATTCATTGTTATTGGTCTTTGGAGTTTTCTCTCAAATCTTAATAATTTTATTTTCTTTAATTATGTTTGTCAAATCACAGAATCTTTTACTACAATTACTGTTTAAATGTTGATATAATTGAAATAGTTCTCTGTGCTTAGTTTTTAAATTTTTGTTTTCTTTGAGGCAAGGTCTCACTATGTAGTGCAATCAGGTCTTGAACTGGCTTATACAGCCCAGGCTGGCCTCACAGTGCCTCAGTCTCCAAATTCTGGAATTACAGTCATGCAACACCATATCCAGATATGTGTGTAACTTTTATCTCAAATGATATGTATCATATTTAAAACTTTTAAAATTGTGTAAAATATACATACTGCAAGTTCTCATATAAGTTATTTTTAAATGTACAAATCTATCATGTTAATTCATTGACATTATATGCAACCATCATTGACATCCACTTCTAGAATATTTCATCATTTGAAACAAACTCCATACCTATTTATATGTAGATGTCCCCACCATAAGCATCATGTGCTCAAAGCTGTGGCTTTGGGGAGTTTATTGGATCATGGGTGTGTGATGCTCATCTTGGGATGAGTCCACTGAATTTAGAGTTTGATGCGATGATTGGAGGTGGTCTGTGGATGTGGGCCTCGGGGGGCATATCCTTTTCTCCTCCCTGGGTCTCTCTCTTTCCTTCCCGTCTGGCTGCATGGCCAGTCTTCCTGAGCAATGTCCTCTGCCGTGTTGTGGTGCCTCAGAGCCAGAGGACCACGAAATAAAACCTTTACTGCAGGCAAAAACAAGCCTGTCTTCCATCAATTTGTGGATGTCAAGGGTCTAGACAATGAGAAAATGACAAAGATACCCACTGAACAACTACTGCCAGTTCTTCCTTTACCCTCCATCCCTTGGACACTGAATTCTACCATTCTACTTTTGCTCATTTATAAATTTGACAAGTTTTGTATGTTATATAAATATAAACATACAATATTTTCATTTGTGTCTTATTTTCAAGAGTCATTTAAGTTGACTGTGGATCACAGTATTCTTTATTCTTAAGCCACTGTAACCCCATATTGATATCATATTTTTACTATCGATTCATCTGTCAGTGGACACTTGACTTTCTTCCATGTTGGTTGTTGTGAACTTAGAAATGAAAATATTTGCTTTAGTTGTTCCTTTCAATTCCTTTGGGTAAATATCCAGAAAAGGAATCATTGAATCTGTATCACACTTCATAAATTATATATTCAAATTTTTTCTAGATTTTTGAAAATATTTATTTTTAGCAAATGTATTTTTAATTTCCATGACTCTTAAAATGTTTGATTACTAATAAATCTATCCTTGCACCATAGAGTTTTTTTTTAAATGACATGTTGAAGGCATTTGTTAGCAAAGCCAATGCTGAAGGAAATATATAGCTAATATTAAAAGACATAATGAAGAATCCTTCAGGATAAAGGAAAATTACTTCAGATTATTCCATTGTGAGAATAAAAAAATAAATAATAGAAAAAATAAATGTAAATAATTCTAAGTAGATACTTACAGTATAAAGAAGTCTCTTTCTTATGGGACTGAAAACAGAAAAAAAAATCCAGCAACAAAGTATCATGAAGGCCAAGCTTTGACTAAGAGATATTAGAGAAATTAAAGATACTTTCATCATTTACAAAACAATTTAATATATGTTGGACTTTGACAAAAAAAGGATCCTCTGCATAATCACTAGTAAAATATATAAAATTGTAGCAAATAGGTGGAAAACGAGTGTTAAAAAATCAAAAAATTTAGTTAATAAAACAGAAAGAAGATTTTCTTCCTATTGCACAATATGAATTATACATTTTGGTCCTTATTTACACTTTCAATTTCTCACACCAGAGAAAATGTGGTAATGACACATGTGCCTGATTTATTTCCCTTAAGAGTATGGTCTCAAGATGCATTCATTTACCTAGAAAGGTCTCAAGTTTATCTCTCTTGATGGCAGAGTAGTACTCCACTGTATTACAAAAAGCACATCTTTGTCCATTCATGGGTTGATAAGCTTCCGGGCTGTTCCCAAGGTTTACCTGTTACACGTTGTGCTGCTAGAAACATGGGTGTGCATATTTCACTGTGTATGATGCTTTTAATTCTTTTGAGGAGATACCAAGAAGGGGAAGAGCTAGGTCAAGTGGAGCCTCCAGTTTTAATTTTTTGAGGAATCTCCACACTGATTTTCAAGGTAGATACAACAGTCTATCCTTTCACTAACAGTGGAGAAGAGTTCTTTTTTCCTCACATCCCTGTCAGTATTTGCTATTGGTCGATTCCCTGATAATAACCATTCTTTTTGGAGTGAGATGAAATCTCAGTGTTTTTTATTTGCATCTCTCAAATAACCAATGATATTGACCATTTTTTTCATGTATTTACTTGCTGTTTCTACTTCTTCATCTGAGCAGTGTCTCATCATTTCAGATGACCATTTTTTGGATTGGGTCTTTAAATTTGGGGGTCTATTTTTTAAAATTCTTTACACATTTAGATATTAGAACTTTGTGTAAGGAACAGCTGGCAAAACCTTTTTCCACTTTTAATACTATTTCTTCACCTTGTTGGTGATTTCTCTTGCTGTTCAAAAGCTTTTAAAAAATGAGATTCTAGTCATTGAATCTTTCTTACCGTTTCTGTGAGATTGGGCTTTTGTTCATATAGTATTTGTCTACACCAGGGCATTCAAGAATTCTACCAATTAGACCTTCCAATAGATTTAGTGTTTCTGTTTTAATATTAGAACTTTTATATGCTCCGATTTCAGTTTAGTTCACAGTGAAATATATTGGTCTAAAGAGGTAGGAGAAAGAAAAGAAGGAAGCAAAAAGAAAAAAAATGAGAAAAAATGAAAAACAGCAACAAAGGTTTTGTAAACAAGGAGTAAAAGAGTTGAAGGGAGGGAAGAGGAATGGAGAAAAAAGAGGGAAGATAGACCTTGTACAGGTACAAATTCCCAATGATGAATGTGATTGTTATCTATACCCAAAATATACTAATAAACTTAATTAATTTTAAATATCTATAAATTAAAAAAAGAGAAAATTATTCATAGGGTAGGCAGAAACATTTAAATTTGAATATTCCAGTTATCATATTGCACAAAAATGAATAAATACTCTAGTTTAAAATATAAGGCTTGCCAGCCTTGATTAAAGAATAACTTGTTAAAAGCACTGCACATGAGTTAACACCTTAAATGGAAAGAGTTGTGAATTAAAAGATGTAAAATGTTGTAGCTTACCAACAATAAACAAGAGATTTAGTTTAACCAAAACTGTATCAAGTAAACATTACAAAATAAAGCATTAAAGCCATTTCTTACAGACAAGTTCAATGTTTCAATGTTATGCTATTCATAAATATGAATTCATGTGATAATATGGCCTAAAATATTAAAACTTTGTTTTGCAAGACTTTAACTTGTACAAATTTTAGTTGCTAGTATTTAAATATAATCATTTACACCACATGGGAGTTCAAATTCCCTTACTATTATCTGGTAACTGTGTGTAATTGCATAAAGCATAGACATTACTTCAACAAGTGTATGTTAAGATCAATGAAAAATGCATCGCTTCTTTGAAAGTCTGTTGACTGTATCCATTTTTTACTTCTTGCATAAAAAAAGTGTGGAGTTGCATTACCTCCTGTTTCACTGTGATAGAGTCATGTGATATTTTGTAAAATTAGAATGTTGAAGGGAGGAATTGATCCACATGGATGAAAGCAGAGCAAAATAAGAAAAGTGACAAAAGTGGAAGAAAACTTTTAAAGAAATGCAAGTGGAATTAAATGAGTAACTACCTGACAATGTTGACACTGTCTCTTTTTGAAGCTAGATATTTAGCCTGCGGAATGTATCAAGTACGTCTTACTGACATATGAGGAATGCATTCTTGATGGAGACAGTGGACACCTCCAGTGAAAGAGTTACTGGCAAATTGAAGTTCATGTTAGTGGAATACTAAAAAAAAATTCAAGACATTAAAATTATAGAGGACAAAATGTGAGAAACTCATCTAAAATTGGAAAGGAATGTGACACTTCACAAAAAATAGATATAGTGCTCATTCTGTGACAAAATATGCAATAAGAAGAAAGCAAACATTGTTACAACCAGTCTTGAGATGATTTTCTTACTCAGAAATAAAAAACTACATTCCAATGTTTCTCATGTTTTAAATTAATATGCTGAAGAAACACAATACTATTTTTCATCTCCCATACATATATGACTGACAATAAGAAAGTGTTAATATCTTGACACAATTTTCTAAAGGTCATGGAAAAATGATTATCTGCATGATGAGAACTTTCATGATTACCATATTGTTCTGCACTATTATACAAAGAAAAGTCCGTTATATAAGATAAATCAACATAATTAAAGGGAGATTAGATAAGTTGCTATCTCTGTGGGAGATTTTTAACAAACTGTACTCAGCAAATGATAGAAGAAGACAAAAGCTGGAAAACATGGTCGATTTAATAACTTAACAAAGTCTAGGAAACACTTCTTACTCCTCCATACTGAACAGTACTTTTCTTTTTAAGTACACATGAAACATTTATCAAATGTAACTGAATGCTAGATGATAAAACAATTTCTCAATGTATTCCAGATATTTAAACAATTTAAAAGAAAGCAATCTGAGTTTTGGAATTTGATCAATATCCAATAAGGCTGACTCATACAAAACTATGACCAAGATAAGAAAAATTATAAAGTACTTAGAAATATTTATTAATGGAAATATCATATCTAAAAACAATTGACACAGCTAAAGCAAATATCAGAAGGAATTTTACATCCTTATGTGGTAAAACTAAGAAGATAGTCTGGAAAATCGAAGTCTATGTTAAGCCATTAAAAGAAAAAACATCAAATTAAATATTAAAAATAGAAGAAAGAAAATGATAAGACCAGAGTGGACATCAGTAAAACAAAAATAAACACATAGTAGAAAACATCAGCAAAAAACTCAAAGAGATGTCATTTGAAAAATTAACTCATAATCCCTGAAAATCACAATCAAGAAAAAAAGAAAGTCTCAAAAATTCAGTACTGAAGGAAAAATCAGTACAAATTTTATCATTATTAAAAAGCAAAGAAAAAAAGCAAAGAAGATGATGCATAAATTATGCCAATACCTCTGAAAATTTAGTTTTCAACATACATAGTCACTAAATTCCAGCATTAATAAAAGTATGAGATCAAACTAATTCTCTTTCTCAGTGATGAGACAAAGAGTAAATACTTTTTTTATGAATTCAGCATAATAAAAATACAAAAATCTTAAAATACTATAAAAAAGAAAATTAAGGACTAATTTCTGTATTGACTATAGATACAAATATTTAAGTACACATCAAATCTAAAACTACTCAAAGAGATACCTCAGATTCCAAAATTTGATTACATTCAGTAGTAGTAAATGTTAACAGAATAAAAAGGCCCTACTTATCTGTGGAATTTATCAAAATCATCTGACAAAAATAAACATAAATTTCATACAGGGAAGCATTTTTATTTCAAGATTTATAATTTCAAAAGTAATTTCCTTCATCCACACTTATAGAATAAATGAGAAAAGATATGAATATTATTATGCTATAGATTAAAATGTCTCCAAGTACTTTGGTGTTCAGAGCCAAGAATTTTTGGAAGGTGATTGGATTGGAAGGGTGCTGCTCTGGTCTACAGATTAATCCTTTGATGAGTACATAACTGTATGCGGTGCTGGAAGGTGGACTCCAGTCAAAAATGTGGATCATGAGGGCTGTGATGCAGAGGGGTTCTCTCTCTCTCTCTCTCTCTCTCTCTCTCTCTCTCTCTCTCTCTCTCTCTCTCTCTCTCTCTCTCTCCCTCCCTTCCTTCCTTCTGTTCTGTCCTCCTTCATGGTCCCATTCCACCATACTGTTTCTGTCTTGCATCCAGCCACTTCTGGGCTGAGACCTCTGAAATTTTAAGCTAACTAAACCTTTCCTTTCAATTGTGAATGTTCCCTACTTCCCAATAATAGAATGAGAATATTTATTGTATAACAATGTGTGTTAGAAGTATTTAATATTCCTTTTTAAAAATTTTTATAGGGACCCTGAGTTAAGAGAGAGTCTTGAATCTGAAGAAACTTTCAGCACTTGAACTTTGCAGCACTTTAGGAACTGTTGAGAATCTAAGAACCCTTGAAGATGTATTAAATACAGTTTACATAATGGCACGGACATGAGGCTTTTGGGGACAAGTAGAATGTCATGGTTCAGGTATAAAAAGTCCTCCAAAAGCTACAAGTGTTCAGAGGTGGTGTTTTTGGAAGATGAGTGGATATTACAGATGCCGTTGTCATCACTGGATTAATTCACTGATGAGTTCATAGCTAACCATGCTATGAAGCGATGGATCTAAATTGGAGGTGAGCCACTGGGATGGTGTTTTCAAAGGGGAAATATTTCTCTCAGGCTCTCTTTCCTCTTCTTTTTTTGCTGGCATGATCTGAGCAGCTTCCTCTGCCAGTCCTACCACCAGGCCTTTTTCACCTTGGAGCTAAGCACAGACTGAAACCTCTGAAGCCATGGAAAAATAAATCTTTCCTCCTCTAAGTTGTGGATGTTAGGTATTTTATCTAAATTACTAAAAAGTAACTCATACAGATATATGTGGAAAAGCATAAGTTAGATAAACCTATGAAATTAGACAAAATAGAGAAAAACTAACACGTTCAGTAAAAAATCATAAACTAAGTATACAATGGAACATTTTTAATATCACAAAAATTAACAATTAAAAGCTAAAAATATTAATTAATATTTAAGAAATAAATTAGCATAATAGTGTCACTATTTCTAATCAATATCATACTGGAAATTTCAACTAATTCAAATAGGGAAAAAAGAGATTTTTAGGAAATCTAGAATAGTAAGGAAGAAATAAAGCTGTCATTTTCATACATGATTAGCATTTGCATATTAAAAAACAGCAATCAAGAGTTAAGCACGGACTTTAATACATTTAGTAAAATTTTAGTAATCAAGTAAGTAGAGTACAGAATTTAAACCTTAATAACTGTATTTGGAATCATCAAAGACTCAAATATTTGAACTGAAATCTAATAAATTATGTTCAATATTATTGCATGGAAATTATAACATGTTATTTAGACATTAAAATTAACTAAATGTGCAAAACAGTATAACAACTCATGAACTGGTCAATTCAATATTGTAAATAAGTCTATTATTTTCCAGTGGTGTTTGCACTCATTCTGATTTTAATAAAAATTTCAGCAATATATTGTTGCTATTTGATTGTTATTATTGTATAAAATAGTAAGAGCATATTTAGATGGAAATAAAAATTGCAAAAATACTCAAGAAACTTTTAGAATGAAGTTATTGAAGAATTCACAGTAACAGACACCAAGGGTTTTCAAATGGATGAGAGAATAAGAGCTGGAGAAAAAAGAATAGAGGGATGGGGAAGGGATGGGACAATAGCAGTGAAAAGAACTGAAGTGTAAACCACGATGAAAGTGGAGTTTTTACAAATGGGAAGTGGATCAAGAGTTGAAAGGAGCAAGGAAGAAGAAGAAGGACAGAGGATGAAAGAGAAAATAGAAAACCAGAATGAAGATGTATTCTGTCTATATACTAACACCACGACAACTGCAATCATTATGGACTACAAAAGCATACTAATAAAGATAAATCAAAAGGAACAAAGTTTAAAAAATTAAACATTAAGACAATGTGGCTCTGAAACAAGATTAAGTACAGAAGTAATGAAATAAAGTAAGAAATTCACCTATAAAGGGACACAATTTATGACAAAGGCATCATGTTAACAATGCTGTATAATGGAATGGGATTTCAAGAGATGATTCTGCGTGATTTGGATGGTCATATGGAAGAACAAAATGATTTTCACTTCTAACTCACAACTCAAATGAATTCAAAGTAACTTACAAATTTAATATGAAGAGTAAAACTATACAGCTTTAAATAGGAGTACAACCACATGTGACATAGGAAAACCTTATTAATAATATGTTATATGAACTAAATTTAAATGAAAACAATATAGATTACCATATTAGAATTTCCTCTATTGAACACAATGCCCCTACAATTTAATGAAAAAGAGGCATCATTTGACTTATGATTTCAGTCCATGCTCCACTGGCTTAAAGACAGAGACATAGTGGAAGGTTGTGTTGGATCAAGGATGCCTGCTTTATGGCAGCTTGGAAGCAGATATGGAAAAGTGTGTCAGAGTGGAAGGAGGAAGAGACAAGATATAGACCACAAGGCCACACCTTCATGAGCTACCCAGATTTAACTTGAAGTGTGCTCCAATAATTCCTGGAGTGGAGTTCGAAACAAATCAAGTTGAAACTTCTCTCTAAGAGTCATATCCTAGAATTTTCAACTTGATACTCAAAGCATCTTCATTAAGCACACTTAATCTTCAAATAGTATATAATGTTCATAATTATACCCAATAAGGTACAACTATCTTATGTGCAATCAAAAATGTAAAAATGATTCCTCAAACTGGGAATATTGGCATACGACTGTAATCTCAGCACTTGGGGAACCAAAGCAGAAGGATTACCAAGAGTTTGAGGTCAAGTAGCCTACATAGTGAATCGAAGGCCAGTCTGAACAATGTAGTAAAAATAAAATTACAAAAGGAAACAAAGATCGTCAAAACATCATCAAATTTTCAATAGTTCAAATCCAGAATCTCTTAACAAAGCAGATATAAATCTCTTCAGAGACTCCAGAAAAATTATAGCTATAAATCTCTGTAAAAATCAAAAGTAGATTAAGATTCTATGGTAATAATGGACCCCCATTACATTGCTTTAAAGTCTTGTAATGTTTTCATTCATTGGTTGGAATGGTTTTATTTTATTTTATTTTACCTTATTATGTGTGATGGTATGAACCTACTTTGAAGAAAGCAAGACACTATGTCATCCATTGCTGATTTAATATCATCTGGCTTTGAAGTCCTACCATGCTTTTGTTCTATTACCATTGGTCCTATCATGTTGTGTCTTGCTGGATTTTATTATTGTATTATATTTTATTATTTTGTTCTATTACCATTGGTTCTATCATGTTGTGTCTTGCTGGTAATAATATAAACAAATTTTTTTATGGAAAATGAGATATTATAGAAGCCATTGTTCATTTTCTGTTATTTGGTTCAGAATGCCTTGTAATAGTTTCATTCTCTTGAATGCTTTTATTCTATTTTGTCATGTTTGATATTATTGTGTGTGAAGCTATGCTCAAGTATTTTAAAGGAAGAGATATTATTATTGCATCTACTGTTGATATCCAATTGTCTTGTTGTGAAGTGCTGTGCTGCTTGTATTGTTCTGTTCTGATCTGCATTTTGTCCTCTTTTATTCTCTGTAAAATAAAATTTTAAAAATTTTTTAAAAAACTGCAATTCAGACCGAGCTCCAAATAAAAAAATCAAAAGCAGATTACATAATACTAAGATTCATTAGCATGAGGTAAACATTCCAATTCCCAATAAGAAATATCAAGGAAAACATTAAATTTTGTAGTCCATGTCCAAAATCCAGGGCACATAGAAGTAAAATGTGAATTCCAAAAGGCATGTGTGGCTCCAAACTTATGACCTTGCTAGTTTCCTCTAGTAAGTTTTATTTTTAGTCTGGCCCCACTCATAGCCTGAAGAGTTGATTGGGATAATATCCCACGTTCCTTGCATTTTCAACTTTCTACACAACACTCCACCTTCATTCTCACAGCTTTATGCACTACCCTTTTCATATCTGCTCCTTGCCTGGCCTCCCAGGTCTTCTTTTGAAATCTAGGTGTAAATTTCACTGACATCACAACTCTTGCCTTCTCCATGCTTGTAACACCAGAAAAATGTGGACAATTTCAGGTTCTACTGACAATGGAAGCAGTGACTAGTCTCCCTTGAACTGTGAATGCTGCCACGTTATTTGTGCGTAGATAGCTGAGCACAATGAAATAAGTCATAGAGGGAATTTTCCTGGGAAGCACATCTAGAGCAGGAGTCCCAGGAAATCCTTTCCCAAATGAAAAGCAACAAACACTTTTTCAGGGGGCAGAGTCTTGCTGATTCTCTGTCCTCAAGACCACTTCTTTTTCCTGTACAGAGCACTTGGTTTTTTTCATATGGAGCTAATTTATTTATCAGCCATGTCTTCTTTAGCTACAATATTGCACATGATGTCTTCTGGGCCAGAATTTAACTTCTCAAAAATTTTCTGTTCTATATTTTACTCTAATTATCTCTAAAAATCTGTCTAAAACTACTCAGCAGTACCCATGCCACAGCCTAAATAGTAGACTGCCTTGAAATTGCCTCCATTAGAATAATGAGTGCACTACCCCTAATTTCTTGGAAAATCTCAGGACATGGGCAAAACGTAGACAGGTTTTCTAGTCTGTACTCCAACTGCTAATGTAATTCTTATTTCCAGTTAAATGAACTTTACTAAGTGAGTATGTACCAGCATTCTAGTATTCTGAGCTCTGATAATTACCACTCCACACAGTATTCTAGGGCTTTTCTAGGCTGCATCGCCAAATTCTTTCAAAAACCAATGAAATTGAGACTCTATCCTAATCATCACAGTTACCCTAAAACTGAAAATATTGACTGTCAAATCTATCATGAGTGGGAATAACATATCCCACAGCTCCAAGAAAATAAATGTATTATGTATAGCCCAAAATTGACTACATTTTTTCTTTTTTTTTTTCTTTTAAAGAGAATAAAACAAAACAGAAAGAAGCATATCAGAACAAAACAATGCAATCAACACAGGATTTCAAAACAAGATAACAGGAAATCCACAGTGTTTACCATACTGTCTCTTGTTTTCTTCGAACTAGTTGTCTGTATCTTCACACACAATGAATTCAAACAAGACAAAATAATAGGAAACCATTCAAAACAAAAGCATTACAGGACTTCAAAAATGATATAACACGAAAATCAACAATGGCTACAAGAATGTCTCTTAGTTCTCTTCAAAATAGCTTTCCATACCTTCATAGAAATTGAAATTAAATAGTACAAAACAGACTAAAACCAATGAAAACAAAGAATGTAAGCATTATTGGACTTCACAACAAAATGATAGGAAATCAGTCATTGCTACCACAGTGCCTTGTTTTCTTCAAAGTATCTATTCCTATCATCATACACATAAAATCAATTCTTGTAAATTCTTTAGGAGAACTTCTAGACATTCATAAGCCTATACATGTACATCTTTCCTTTCTGTATTAGAGGGATAAACAAAACAAAACAAGTTACAAGAAAAACAAGAAACAAAAGATACAAATAAATAACAATAACAAAGAGCTCAAAACAATGACGATATAGGCTTTCAAAACAAGGTGGTAGGAATATAACCAAGGTTGTTATTTTGCATAGTTATCTCCAAAAGAGTTACAAAGATTATGAGATACAATCTAATTCTAAGAATGTTAACTATTGTGTTCCAAAAACTAATAGAATTAGTAGCACTGTCATCTTGGCTATCTTAAGAATGCATATAAAAATTTATATATATTTTCTTTTCCCTTTCTTCTTTTTTTCTTTGCCCTGAATTATTTTTTCCTGTTTGCCCAGTTTTTTTTTTTTTTTACTCTTTCACAGTATTTATTGAAGATTTTGTATCTTATTTACTCTTTCAGTTTCTTACACTAGGGAGACAATATGGAATTTACACATGTGAGTCTGATTTATTTCACTTATGAGTATGGTCTCAAGTTGAATCCATTTACCTATAAATGCCTCAATGTGATCCAGACTTATAACTGAGTAGTACTCCATTGTATAAAAATACCACATCTTTTTTATCCATTCCTCAGTTGATGGGCATTAAAGTTGCTTTGAGATGTGACTATTACAAATTGTGCTGCTATAAACTTAGGTACACATAGATCACTGAGGTATGATGATTTCAGTTCTTCTAGGACTATGCCCAGAAGTAGAATAGCTGGGTCAAATGGGACTTCCAATTCCAACTCTATGAGGAAACTCCAGACTGATTTCCACAATGGTTGCACCAGTCTACACTCCCACCAACAGTGCAGAAAAGTTTCCTTTTCCCACAGCCTCAGCAGCATTTGTAATTGTTGGATTTCATGACCCTGGCCATTCTATCTGGAGTGAGATGAAATCTTAGAATTGTTTTAATTTGCATTGCTCTAATGATCAATGATGCCGAATATTTTTTCATGTATTTATTTGCCATTTGTATTTCTGAGAAGTGTGTATTTGTCTCAGATGTCAGTTTTTGGATTGGGTCTTTGAATTTCGGGGATCTGATTTTTTAAAAATTCTTTATATGTTCTAGAGAGAAGCCCTTTATCTGAGAGATTATTGACCAAGATTTTTTCCCAATTTGTGGGTTTTCTTTTGACTCTGTTGGAGATTTATTTTGACATATGAAACTTTTTAATAAGATGAGATCCCAGTTATTATTCCTGGGAAATTTTCCTGAGCAGTTTAATTTTTGTTCATGAATTCACTGTCTACTCCTATGACTTCAAGATTTCTACATACTTTGTCTTTAGCAGATTTAGTGTTTCTGCTTAAGTATTTAGATCTTTGATCCATTTTGATTTTAGTTTAGTACATGGTTATACACATGGGTCTAGTTTTAGTTTTCAGCATAGGTCTAGTTTTAGTTCTCAGCATATGGAAAGCCAGATTTTCACAGCACCACTTATTAAAGAGGCTATTTTTCTTCCAATGAATATGTTTGGCCCCTTTGTCAAAGATAAGGTAGCTGACTGTGTTTTTAGTTGTGGTTTTATCTTCTAATCTCTTCCATTGATCTTCAGTATTTTATTCCAGTATCATGCTGATTTTACCACAATAGCTTTAAAATATAACTTCAATTCAGGGATTGTGATACCTCCTTGCCTTGCCTTTGTTGCCCGGAATTGCGTTTGCTATTCTAGGTCACTTCTGGTTCCAGATGAATTTTAGGAAAGATTTCTCTGTGAGGTATGCTAATGGTATTTTGATCAGAATTGCATTGTCTTTATAAAAATTTTCCATGAACAAGGAATGTCCTTCCATGTTCTGAGATCTTCAATTTCTTTTTTCAGAATGTTGTAATTTTCACTGAAAGATCTTTTACTTCCTTTGTTAGATTGATTCCTAAGTATTTCATTGTTTTGGATGCTATTGTGAAGGTTGTGGCTTCTCTTATTTCTCTATCAATGAGTTTATTTTTTGTGTAGAATAATGCTATCAATTTTTGAGAGTTTGATTTATATAGCTAAATTAAAGAATTTGTTTATTAGGTCAAGAAGTCTTTCAATGGAGTTTTGGGGGTCTTCTATGTTGAATATCATGTCACCTGCAAACAATGATAATTTAATTTCTTCCTTTACTATTCTTATTCCTTTTATTTGTCTCTCTTATCTAATTTATCTGGCTAATGTTTCCAGCACTATAGTAAATAGGAGTAGTGATAATTGACATCCTTATCTTCTTCCTGATTTTAGCATAAAAGTTTTCAGTTTTTGACCATTTAGTATGATGCTTGATGGTTTGTTATAGATGGCTTTTATTGGATTGAGGTAAAAATGATTATTCTGATATTCTGTAGGGTTCTTATCATGAATGAGTGTTGGACCTTATCAAAAGCTTTTTCTGTTTCTATAGAAACGATTATTTGATTGTGATCTTGGTTCTATTGATATGATGTATTACATATATTGATTTGCATATGTTGAACCATCCCTGAATTCCTGGGATGAATCCCACTTGGTCATAGTGTATGATTTTCCTGATGATTTGCTGCATTCTATTTGCCAGTACTATATTGATAATTTTTGCATCTACGCTCATTAGGGAGATTGGCCTATAGTTCTCCTTTTTGGTTGGGTCTGTCTCTGGTTTTGGTATTATGGTAATACCTGCTTCCAGAAATCAGGAAGAATTGCTTCCCTTTCAACTTCATTGAAGAGTTTGAGGAATGTAGGCAATAAGTCTTCCTTGACTCTCTTGTAGAATTAAACTATGAATCTATCAGGACCTGGGCTTTCTTTTGTTGGTAAGGTTTTAATTACATTTTCAATTTAATGAATTGCAATTGGGTTTTACATTTTCTTGATCCAGCTTTGGTAATTCATACATTTCTAAGAATCTGTCCATTTCTTCTGTGTTATCAAATCTATGATAGTAAAGGTTTTCATAGTAGGTGTTGATGATCTGTATTTCCACAGGCTCTGTAGTGACTAGACCCTTTCTGTTCCTTATTAGTTAAATTTGAGTTTTTTCTTTCCTTTAGGGTTGATTGGGGTTTATCAATTTTATTTATTCTTTCAAAAAAGCAACTTTTTGATTCATTAACTCCACAGTTTTCTTAGTTTCTAGTGCATTAATTTCTGTTCTGATCTTTATAATTTTCACCCTTCTTTGGGCTTTGGGCTTGACTTACTCTTCTCTTTCTAGATATTTAAGGTGTAGCGTCAGGTTGTTTATATGTGTTTTCCTTATGTGGGAATTCACTGCAATAAATTTCTCCTTGAGGATTGTTTTGATTGCATCCCACAAATACTGGTAATTTGTATTTGTATTTTTGCTTGCTTGTATATATTGTTTAATTTCTTCTTTAATTGCATCTGTGACCTATTGATGGTTCAAGAGTGTATTATTTAATTTCCATATGTTTTTACAGTTTCTTTTGTTATTAATTTCTAGTTTCATGGCACTATAATCAGATAATATGTGTGGTACAATTTTGATTCTTTTGCATTTACTTAAGCATGTTCTATGAGGTAGTATATGGTCTGTTTTAGAGAATGTCCCATGTACACCTGACAAGAATGTATATTCTGATGTTGTTGGGTGGAGCACTCTGTACACATCTACTAAGTCCATTTGTTTTCAAGTTTGATTAAGTTCTATTATTGATTTTCTGATTTCTTGTCTAATTGATCTGTCTCTTTGTGTCAGTGGGATGTTAAGGTCTCCTGTTATAATTGTGTTATTGTTTTTTTGAGTGTTCATTTCTATTAATATTTGTTTTATATAGCTGTGTGCTCCCATATTTGGTGCATGTAAATTTAACATTGTTATCTCTTCCTCTTGAAGTTTTCCCCTAACTAGTAGGTAGTGACCTTCTTTATGTCTTTGGATCATCATTCATTTGAAATTCACATTGTCTGCAAACAGAATAGCTACCCTTGCTTTTTGGAGGATTCTTGTTGCATGAAGTATTGTTTTCCATCCTTTGGCTTTCATTCTATGCATTTCTTTTTGGTTTTGATTTTTTTTATATAGCATATGGTTGGATGTTTTTCCTGATCAATTATGCCAGTCTATTTATTTTAATTGGTGAACTGAGGCCATTTACATTTATGGTTATAGGTGATATGTATTGCCTTATGTTAGTCATGTTCTCTTTCTGCTGATGATTCTTTACCTTTCCCCTCTAATTGATTGCTTGCTTAGTGGTTTTTGTTTTTGTTTTTGTTTTCTTTTTTTTTGGTATTCTTGAAGTCATAGCTATTTTCATGTGTATCTAGAATACCTTTCTAAGTGAGGTATCAAGACTTAACAGCTATATGAAGTATACTATGCAGGCCTGCACTTCATGCCAAATTCCACAGCTGCTTGTGGTCACTGGGCAGGTCCTTACCAGGTTTCAGGTGAGGTGCTGAGGTTGCACAGCTGGATTGAGTTCACTGTGCAGGCTTCAGCTCACACTGCTGAGGGCAGCCTATTCCCTGGCCCTTCTGGGTTACTAGCCAGGCCAAAATTGACTATATTTTAAAAGTCCACTAAATTGTAAGAAAATTTCAATCTCAAAAGAACATGGGCAAAATAATTGGGCAATACTCTTATACAAAAGTGTATGTCAGTGGACAAAAGTCAAATAAAATTGTACACAATCTTATTAATCATCTAGGATATGCCAATTAAAACTATGTGGAACTATTCACCACATCTCAGGATGACTAAAATTTTTTTGTTTGTTTTTTTTTTTGTTTCATTAGCAGGGATTGAACTCACAACCTCCTGCTTGTCAGAAAACATTTGTACCCTGAAGCTAAATTCCTGGACCTAAGACCAAAATTTTAATAATTGACCTTACCAGTGTTGATAAATGTTGAAAAAGATTAACTGGAATTCTCAAATCCTCTGATAGAGTGGGAAAATCATCTTAGAAAATCATTTGCTCATAGGAGATGAAAATTGTCACTGTAACAGCAATCCTGATGCAGTGAGCTACTGATGTACATGAATTCATATACAAAATGATGAATAGTAACATTAATTGTATGATTGTTTGTGATACCTGATATTTAAAATTATTATAATCTGTTTCTGAATACAGTTCAAATGCTTATCAAAATTAGGATGGAGAATACCTCAGTATATATGAAATCTAGAATGTTATTGAGCTATGAAAATGAATTAACTATTACTATGCAAAACACCATGTTCGAGAGGAAATCCATCTTGATGTAAAAAATAAAAATAAATGTTGGATGATTTCTTTCAATTTTAAAATCATGAAAGACTAGAAAGCAGAAAGTAGAATTAGTTACTAAATGATCGCACAATTAGTGTTTCCAGGTTTCTGTTAAAATTCTAGTTTTTTAAACCTGGATTGAGATTAATTCAATATATATGGTAATTCTTTGAATTCTACATATAAGATTAGTGCATCTTCTGTATTTGACACATTTAAGATAATAGTATCTAGCAGATAAAACTAACCTTTGTAAGTCTCCAAGCATATCGAAGTTTATAAAACTTAGTTATTAAAATAAAAGCTGAAAGCTTAATCCATTCAGATATACATAAAGATCTATATTTGTCTCATCACACTACCAACACTCTATTAGCTCTACCTTTATACTTTTTTGTTCTTTGCTCTCATTTTTATAAGATTATCATTAATGAAAGAAGGAAAGTAGGTGTGTTCTTTTCCAACTAGGACACTTAGAAACCAGTTCTCTTCTAACTATCCAAGTTATTATAATTAGAATACATTAATTTGTAATTTTCCTGGATTTTTTTATAAATGTACTTCTGTTACCCAAATTACATTATAATAACAGCACTAGAAATACACTTTTTTCACTCTGGAAATTTTCTGAGTTCCTTCTCACTCATGAACTGTGAATGTGAGCAAGCACTGTCCTCTGTCTGCAATACTTGCACCTTTACGTTTCAGCCTATTTAGGCACTCATTCAGTTTGCAGGGCTTCAATTTATGAGTTTTCTTACTATAATAGATTTTCTTTGTGTCCTTATTTCCATAACGGTAATTTTCATATTAACTTGTACTCACCTAAATGCATTTAAAATGAAGAATAATTTAATAATCATCACAACACAGTCAAACAAATTATCTTATATATATAGTAGGTACTGAAATATTTATTGAATAAATGAATGCTAAGGAAGGTTAATAATGTTTAGATATAAGTAATAAAAACTGATGAGTTGTGGCTTCAACAAAAGGTGTTTACCATTATCACATAAAACTGACTGAGGGGAGGCAGAGCTGTCAGTGTTTCAGAGGCTCTGAAAGTCTCTCCAGGGATTAGGTTCTCATACTCCTCCCTTTGTGCCACATTTATCCTCATGCATTTTATTCCTCATGTGGTCCTTTTGCAGAATGTTTCGAGATTCTTACCTTTGTCTTACATGTCATTTTATTTATAAAAACTGAAACTGCATCTAACTGGGGAATATTTTTTTCTAGAAACTCACTGAAAATGTCATTGTCCAGATTAGCTCATATCATCATCCTCACCAGAAAAGGGAGTGGGAGAGTCAGCATCTCACTCTTTCATATCAGATGGCTGGAAATGCACAAAGGAGATGAGTAAGTATGTGTTTTACATAAATCAATAAGATTTATCTTCTAAAAGTCCCAAATATATATGAACATTGTTATAAAATACAGTGAATAACCATTGGTGGATTGGTAGATTTTCAGCTCTTGTATTAATATATATTCAAAAATAGGATCAATTTACCAAATTGTCTTGAAGACAAGGTGATCATAGTGCAATATGTAATTCTTTTTACATATGACCCAAGCAGAGCAGATGTTAAGTTTCTATAAAAGTAAAAGGCAAAAGGAATAAAGTAGAGCATATAAATTATCATGTGATTTCTGAATGGCTTTTATCAAACATGATCATTTCTCTTTGGTTTGGAACTGATGTTCCTTTTTCATTCAGGACAAATTGAGCAATGGGATATTAAATAACAAATGTAGCTTAAAATCGTAATTTCAAGGGGAAAATTATGACAGAATGAATTTGATCTGTTTTTAATATAATAAATTAAAATTCCTGCTTTTGTGTGTGGACATAAGTTATAATTTTGGTGATGCTCAGACTTCAAAAATATGACCTTACTGGAGTATATTCCTCATTCTGGAATTCAAGGTTAGACAAATCATTAAATAATTTGTGAGATTTCAGCACGAATCTAATGTGCTTTATTTTTGACACTGGAAGACCTATTTCACTTAGAATCATTTCAACTAATGCATTAATTTAATAATTTAAAATTACACTATTGAATGAGTCACTAATTTTACCTTTGTCATAATCACTCTTCCATAAAGAAGAATTATCAGAAGAAAAAAAAAAAACTCAAGGTTTTTGTGAAGAATGAATTTACTGCCCTGATAGTTCCAGATTGCTAATGAGTGATGAGTTTGCCTAATGAATACATAGATATAGCAACATTTTCAAAACAAAAAATACAAAATAAGAAAAAAGTAGAGATAATTTTCCAACATTGCTCATTTATTACACAGTGCTTACTGTGGAAAATATTAAATTATTTAATTAACAAATCCATAATCCTGCAAAGGGTCAACAGTCACATTTTGTGCTTTGTCATGATCCTAATGCAATGAGTTCTTCAGGAATCTCTCTTTGCCTTCTCAATCTAAAATATCAGCTTGTCTTCACACATGAGACCTCAAAATTGCAACCTGACCTGATGTGACACCCAAACATTTAGAGCATAGATTACACAGTGCAGTATTATAGTTATTAGAGCATAGATTACACAATGCAGTAGTATTAGTTATTAGAGCATAGATTACACAGTGCAGTATTATATCCTCCCAATTTGAGAGTTACATGTTTGTGTTTTCTTCTAAACTTAGACTGCCTAGTACCACAAAATGGACTACTGCAATGAATAAATGCAATAATATATTTCTCACCAATGTTTTAATCACTATAGTTACACAGTTGTTCTATCATTAATTATATGTTTAATGTTTTCCTTGAGTGGTGCCCACTTCTGTACATTGTGGTTTATTCACTTTGTAATTTTTATTTTCTTTTGTCTAAATTTCAATTTTTAAAAGGCAAATAGTTAGTGGTATAATTCAGATGGGATGTAATTTAGATATGTTAAAAACTGTTGCACTAGTTAATATTGATCGCACTGACTGATGATGAAGTGGCTGAATGTGAGGACACTGATCTGCTCTGCAAGTGAACCTACTGATGAATTCAGCTGAATGGGCTGTTAGAAGGTAAAACCTAATTGGAGGAACTGGGTCACAGGGACATGACTTTGAGGGCTACATCCAGTCCCTGGCCCCTTCCTATCTTGTTTACTTCTTGATACCTACTTCTGGTCACCAGGAGGTGACCAACTGTCCTTCGCAATGGTTCAACATGATACTCAATTACTTAATTTTTAATGTGATTTAATCCCAAATCGGCATAAACTTTTCTAAAATTAGAAGTAAACGTAGAATCAAAACCCAAAACATTTTGAGCATTTGTGCCATTTTAGTCTAGAAAAGAGTTGACTCAGAGAGAAGTAATAAAAGTACATTTTAATTAGTGTTTATATAAAAACAATAACAACAAAACTCTGTAAATGTGAGAAAGTTTACGAAAGAAATCAAAGGGAAACAGAAAAAAATATATTTTGAATAACTCTAAGGGTAACTGTTAAGAGACCGGTTATACTTCATTGTCCTGTTTTTTGTTTGTTTGTTTTTTGAAGAACAACCATCTCTTTCATAAGATAAAAAAAAACTTCATAAAACAGATATCGGCCAATGAATTATATGCCTTACAAATGAGGTAGTGAAGGCAAACCAAATAGAGATGAAATAAGCCTACTCCCAACATTCTCTCTCATTGTCAATATCTAAGACAATTATGTCATTCAAAACAAGTATGACTGTGGAGAAATTAAATGAGTATGCATTCACTGTTGTGAGAAGTGAAAAGGCTGACAGCTTTAAATTCAAAGCCTGGAAGTGGCAATAGTTCCTACGTGGATTTGAGTCGATTGACTCCATAACAACCCTGCACAAACTTTGAAAGCTGCACCAGGTAAGAACAAAAGAAAGGGGATATATGAACAATTTTCCTAAGTGAGGAAATATGAGAAACTGAGTTTCTCCTATAGATACACTGTAAACAAGAGATGCTGTATAACTTTCTTTTTAAACAAGCATGCAGCTCTTAGCTATTTGATCAGTAGCACAAAAAATAAAGTACAAAATAGTATAATCAGCTCAAAAGGGGAAGGACAAATAATAAAGTATAAAATAGTATAATCAGCTCACAAAGGGAAGGACATATTTTCCTAGTTATGTACTGGTTTGCAAGGGTATATGTCTCACAAATGACAGAGCACTGTACCATCCACTACTCACAGCATTCTGAGACCTCTCATTACAGAATACAGAATTTGACCCAATTCTGATTTTGTTCCTATGAATAACTGCTTCTTTATCTACCCAAAATTCTGCATATATTTCGAAATTAAGAGGCCAGTTCTGATTTAAACTCACTTCTGAATCTGCAGCATTGGATTACAATTTTGGCTACACATTAGAATCTCTTGGAAGTTGGAACAAACTAGAATGTCTGAGACACAGGAAAATGCATCAGGATTTCTGGAACTTGTAGGGGAAAGAATCTTGATATATTTTTTTTAATTAACCAAGGCATAATGGAGCCAAAAAAACCCATAAAATTATTGCCCAAATACAAAAGGGTGTAATACTGTTCTTCAAGATTATCTGCCTATTGTTTCTATCTATCTATCTATCTATCTATCTATCTATCTATCTATCTATCTATCTATCTCTATCTATCTATCTATTATCTATCTATCTATCTATCTATCTATCCTATCAGTTAATGCTTGGTGTCTCTAAACAAAAACAAAATATGCTTTTCAAAATTGTAATGAGATTAAAAATACCTTTCACTTCTTGCATATATTAATATTATTTCAGACAAACCTTTTCCTTGATGTAATCTAATTGATGCCATCTAGTCAAAAAACAAAGCTTATTCTACAGACTCACTGAAATAAGGAAGAAAATACACCATGATGAGCCAAACAGTGCCTCAGCAAAAAGTTATTTTAAAGAACCTGTTCCAGGATAATGTCTTGTACACAATTTTGAAGCTTGTTTAAAGAAGAATGGTTTCATTGTAGGCCCCATGCTATCAGCAAGTTAGGACTAATCCTATAATGGATCTGAATGGATTATATCAAGGAGATAGGGGAAACAAAGCAGGGTTAAAATTATACTTAGGAAAGAAGGAGCAGTCACTCATATGAAGGCATCTCAGGAATTAGCAAACCCTTACATTTAACAGGTTGAAATGGGTAAATGTATGAACTGGTATCAAAAATTTCCCTTAAGAAGAGTCTTCTGAGGCAGGCTGCTGCCATGTATTGGCTAGGTAATTGCTTCCCAGAGAGTCATCACCTCATATTCAGCTGTCAAGGCACCTAGATGCCACAGAAGTCTTAACTCCAGTGGGTATGGGTATTTCTCCTACAAGTGACAAATCTTCTCACATACAAGTGATGATAGTTTTCCAGGCATACAGATTCAAAAATTTCTGGAGTAAGGAAGTTTTCACCAGAATTTCAAAGGAAAGCTTGGGAGTCCATGAAGAAGTGTGTGGAACATTCAAAGTCTCAGGAAACAACCCCAAAATGAGCAGTGCATGAATCCATAAGAATGAATCCAAAGATGCAAGAGAAGCACAGGAATTTAGAAATGACAGGAAAATGGAATGTTTTCTGAAGAATATTTCAGTAAGCTGAGCAGTGTGAGCCAACCCAAGAATGTGGGCATGTGGGCTGCAGCTGGCAAGGTCGTGGGGATGAGGCTGTCCCATCCCTTTAGAGTCAACATCATGTCACCCTGTCTGGATGCCTGGCATGGAGATATAAAATTCAGTGTTTGCCCTCATGGATTTTGTTCTTATTTTCTTCTAGTTATTTGTTATTTTCCTATTCCTCTCTTTTGAAATGAGAATGTTTGCAGGTGCTATTGTAACTTGAAACTGTCATTCATGTTTCAATAATTTTTATAGGGATTAAAGGAGACATCGGATATGAACTTTGTAGCAATGCTGGAATCCTTAAGACTTTGGGACCCTTGAGGATTGACTAAAATCCATTTTGTATTATAATATGTGTATGAGACTTTAGGAGCTAGGTTACAATGTAAGTATTCCCAGTGGTCCACATGCTTCAAGGTGTGGTAACCAGCCTGTGTGATAATGGGAGGTGGTAGAACCTGAAAAGGTACCTAGTTAGGTCATACATCATGTGCCCTTGAAAGAGATGTTTATGGGATCTTGGGTGATTTTCACTCTCTTGTTCTTTGTTTCCTGATTTCCATAATGTGAACATTTCATTTGTCATATAAACCCTGCCATTTTGTACAGTCTCACTACAGATCCAAAAGCAAAGGAACCAAGAGGCTTCTGAAACTGTGAGCCAAAATAAATTTCCTATTTATAAGTTGATTATCCCAGGTATTTTTTCCCAGTAATGTAAACCTAACGCATCTGGTAAAACAGTTCTAATAAATACTTATAAAATTTATTATATATTTATTTCTATGAACTAAGGGTTTAAAATATCATCAAACCTAGGTATAGGTGATGCTTTTTATATCATTGAAAGATGTTGACATGGACTTAGAACCATGGCTGACTTGTTACTTGGTGCAGACATAATTTTACACTGTGATTAAATTCAATCAAGGATGATTTTTCTACCATTTTAAAAACTCAGACTCATTCCTGTTTGAATGCTGGCATAGATCTTCTTACATCAGAGAACCAGCCTTCATTGGCTATTTCAACTTTTCCTTTATTCCTTGAAACAAGTTATCCTTATACATAAAGGTATATATTATTCAAAAAATTCTCCTAGTACTAACATATTTACAAAGAACACATTATAAGTTCTAGATAAGTGGACATTTCTAGGTCACAAAGAAAGCATTCACAGTGAGGAAATCAAACAAACAAAAAACAAAAAAAAATATTCTACTCCAGTAGTTATCTTTTCTCAAATAATTTTCCTCCCAGACTCATGTCATGATATTTTTCTGTTTCAGAAGCAAAACTACAGACTTAGTCTATTTACAAACCTGCTTTATGTCTTCTTAGTAAACAATGAATCTTGGACACAAAAAATCTGACCTGATTCTAGTCTGATATTTACTTTATTTGCCCCAGGATGATATCTATCTTCTGACCTCTACATGCCCAAATATTCCAACCAATTTTTTCTTGCCAGGTTTTTTGGTAGTCTTCCTCATGCATTATTAAATAGTAGAATTCCAACTTTTAGAAGAAAAATATCTTTACAGGTTGGAGAGAAAAGAAGCTAATTATCAGCCATAATCCATGCCTTCAACGAGATATTTCACTGTTGATACTGTGTATTTGAAAGAAGAAAAAATATTTCTATAAGCAATAGCTTTACCCATAGATAAAATGCAGCTTAAAGGAAAATGACAAAATATTCAGACTCTAAATTCAAATGCCAGATTGAATATTGGCAATTTGATTTCAGACCCCACCATGAATGAAGTTTTTATTTACTCTTCCTTATCAACAATGAAAATACTATGTACCTCTTAGAGATACAGCATAGATTAAAAATTTGTACCTATTTATATAAATTATATATATATATATATGTAACATTTTGAATTTTTATACAATGCATGTTACTCATATCACAAATTGTTTGTCATTGTGGTGAGATGGTGTATGAAATATCACATATTTCCATATATTCAATCCTGTGATCTTCCCCCATTTGACATGAGGTATGAAAAGACTTTGTTCCCTAATAGAAAGTCATTGGATCATCAAGCAAATTCTCAATTTCACGCTGCCAAAATCTCAGGTTCAAATGCAATAAGGAAAAAATTCTTTTTCTTTCTTTCTTTCTTTCTTTCTTTCTTTCTTTCTTTCTCTCTCTCTTTCTTATAATTTTATTATTCTAGGAAAATAAATGTGTGTAGTTTTTCTTTTCATATGGACTAGCTGTTTTGTGAAGAGCAATTGTGGTTTGACAAGAATGGACATCTCAACAGATGCAAACCCTAAAACTGTATCAAAATCTTACTTAAATATCTTTGGAAGGGAAAAGCACCATAGAGCTTGAGAGATTCTACAATTAATGTATTTATTTTAGAATGTAGCTCAAGAAACACCCAACACAATGTCTGACAATCCAAACATGGCTGCATGAGACACTGAAGCAAAGTGAACTATAAATTAAATAAAATTGGAATATTTACACACATTCATTTTAAGACTTATCAAAAAATTACAATAATGATCTTCTTGATATGTTTCTGGGGCTAGCGTGTTTTCTGCTGAGTCACAGGGAGGGCGAACTGTCTTCTTTCTTCCTGGGCCCTGCATGATTTGCACAGCTCACCAGAATGGTGAACTGGCTTCTTGATGTGCTCCTCCCAGACCCAGCATGGCTTTAACAGAGCATAGACGCACTAAAGAGACAGAAAGATCAGTGACATGGTATAGAGTCCAAATAAAGGAATATGCCAGTTTACTTTAGACAAGGTCAAAGATTATTTAATACAGAAAGAATATGAAAAAAGCATTTTGAATTAAACCTGATACCTTGCACAGAATTTAATTCAAAATAAATCTGAAGTTTAAATGTGAAATGTTAACTTATAAAATTGTAGAAGACACACATGAGAAAGCATGCATTATACATGCTTAGGCCAAAATAGCTTACCTACAACATCAAAAGCATACCTCATAAAAATTTTTAAAAGGTTATTTGATATAATAATAAGCCCTGAAAGAGACAGGGTTAAAGAAATGAAAAAGTTGGGTTAAAAATAAAACAGCAATTGGTAGGAAATATTAGCAAGTAAAGGTTTTGTATTTAAGGCATATTAAAATACTAAAATCTACAGTAAAAAAGGAACAACCCAATTTACTCCAAAATTGGCAAAAACCATTTGAACAGAGACTTCACTAAGCAATATATGAAAGGTACCTATAGAATACCTAACAATATTTAATATTATACAGTTAATAAAAAATATATGGAAGATACAGATATAATGACAATGATAGCTAATAAAGATATGCAAATCTAAAAATTGTGAGACACACAATCACATACCTATAACAATGTCCAAAGTAAAACTTATTAAATGGTGATGCAAATACAGTACAACTGGGGTTGTCATATATGTTTGGAAAAACCTCAATATGCCACAGTCACTTTGAAAAACAATGTGGCAATTTATTTCACTCATCATATGACAGTGTATTAGTCACATTTCCGCTGCTTTTGTGCTGTCAAAACACCTGAGGAAAAACATTTTAAAGAAGGAAGTTTTTTTTGAGGATCGTAGTTTTAGAGATTCCAGTCCATGGTCACTTGGCTGGTTACTTTGGGGCTTATAGTAAAACAGCGTATCATGACAGAAACATGTAGCAGTGAAAAAGTGTGAATCCACGGTGCTCAAGAATCAAACAAAAGAGATACTGAAAGAGAGAAAGGAAAAGGCAAGTTAATACCACTTTTTGGCATATACACCAGTGGTGTTGCACTAGGCTTTGTTTTATAGTTTCTACAGCCTCCCTACAGGGTGGCAACCAAGCCTTTTACACATGAACCTTTGAAGCATATTTCAGATCCAAACTGTAACACTAGTAATCAAATGTTGTTTACTTCTTTGTCATAAAAAATTATGTTTACACAAGAATCTATATATGAAGATTATAGTAATTCCATTTACAATTGCTTAAAACAATAAATAACCCAAATGTTCTTCAGCAGATATATGGGCATATAAACTGTGAGATTTATATATATATAGTTCAGCAATAAAAACAAGGTTTTGATACATATATTATGGATCTTAGTTGGATTACTGAGTACAAGAATATAGCATCAACATTATACACTGTATGATTTCACTGCTAAAACATTCTCAAAAATACAAAACTACAATTATGGAATGTAGAACACCACTAGTTTGGGAGAACAATATGAACATAGAAAAATGCCTCAAGAGGGAGTTTCTTGTGTATATCCACTTATATATCTGTTGTTCATTATGGTAGCATTAACTTACACACACACACTAAGAAAAGGAAACTCTTACATTTAAAACCTTCATATAGGGCTGGGGATTTAGCTCAGCGGCATAAGCGCCTGCCTTGCAAGCATGTGGTTGTGAGTTTGATCTCTGGCACCAATAAAAAAGAAAAAAAAGAATAAAACCTTCATATACTTTGTAAAACAACTCTCAAGATATTGTTGTCAATTTCAAGACAGTATCTTGAATGTTGCCTCATTTTTCTTCCCTTGTATATATATTTTCAACTTAACAATTCACTTGTAACATTACTAAATATTCATAATGCAACAGGTACATTCTTGATTCTTGGTGATATCTGAAACAAAAAAAATGATGCTTTATTTTTACTATTGATTTAGAAATTCATCTTCAATATGTCGCCTCTGACAATTCAAAATTCCTAGATATTTTTCCTTTGTCTTTTTAGGGTAGTCATCCAGTTTACTAGCATATTTGCAAAAAGTAAATTTGCTTGTATCTTCTGTGCATAGACATCATTTCTCCGGACATGTTTTTGACTCCGTATATCCAACCCAACCCAACCCAACCAAATCCAACCCAACTACATAGTTTTAAGAAACAATTGTTTTCAGAAACTACCAAGGTTTCAGATATTGCTATATCTATACTGGGAAGTGATAAAGGGTCATACAAGTTATGCTCTGGAAAAAGGACTATCCATATTTTGTTCCTGTCCTGAGACATTGTGAGAAATGTATTTAAGGGAGATACACTAATTGATTTAGCAGAGAAAATTTGAAAACAATGTTTGAGCTATGGCATGTGTACTGCTGGCTGCTGTCAGTCAAATTTATGTTGAGAATCAGAAGAAAAAATCAAAATAGAAATATTTGAAAAACTTCATTTTGGCTCAAAATGTACCATATATAAACTTGAAACCAAAGAATGGGTGGTTACTAAAGAGAATGTGCGTTGAGACAAAACTAAGTACTCTGAATGGAGACAAGAAGAAACATGCCTTGAGGGCATCTCAGGAACTGACAAGACTGTATCCATCATAGGCTCAAGACTGCAAAAGTACAAATCCTTGGTCTCCTGATCAAGAAAGCCTGGTCTTGGAATTTGTACACAATGATTTCCCCATGCTCAGGCATCCAGGTACTCAGGGCACTGCAAACATGTTCCAACAAATATGTCTAGGGATTGAGTTTACAGTAGACCTTGACATCATCAGCATGATAGTGCTCATTCGAGCAGGCAAAAAGAGTGGCTGGATCATAGAGACTTTCACCTAGATTTAAAGGAAAACCCAGGAGGTCAAGCAATCTGCCCCTGAAAAGCAGGTGCATGAAGCTTGGGGATGACACTGAACATGCAGTGACGACATTAGAATATTGGGGAACACGGGGAGGGATATAGAACATCTGACCAGGAAAGCTGAAGGCAGGGAAAATCAGTTTAGGAGAGAGATAATGTGGGCTGCAAAGAGCAAGGCTATAGGGATGGAGTCACCCAATGCTTTTGAAAGTCACGTTTCAGCACCATGTGTCACGGGCTATGGGATCTATGTTCACTCTATTCAGTCTTGCTTTGGTCTTATTTTTTCTGTACTTATATTCCTGCCTACTTGGAATGACAATATTTACTTTATGTCATTGCATTTGGGGATTAAGTGTTTGTTTTTGAATTTTATACATGTTTCTGACTTAAGAGTTTTCCTTGAGTCTCACAGAAGACATTTTAGAAATGTTGTAAGTGTTGAGACCTTCGGGAAGAATGAGTGTAGGCAGAATTATTATCACTGGACACCATATCTGTCACACTCAAAGGAGGACAAGTACAATTTAGCTTAGTTCAGGCAGCTCCACAGTAAAAACATCATGGCAGAAAAGTATAATGATGCTTAATTCATGGCAGGTGGAAAGCAAAGCAAAAGAGTACTAAAGCAAAAGAGATGAGGGAACAGACAGAGACCCCAAGGTCACAGCTTTGTGACCTCCCACAAACATGTGCACCTGGACCTGTGTTCTACCAGTTCCTGGGACAGATATCAAAGCCATTCAATTTGACCTTCCACCTAAGGTACCACACAAATCAAGTATGGCTTAAGGATATATGCTTGGGTGTCAAAGCGACAAGGGATGGTTAAGCTTAACATCAATTTGATTGACTTGAGAGCCACCTGGGGGTAAGTAAAGCACACCCTGGGGGCATATGGGTAAGTATTGGAGGCTTTACCTTGGCGTTTATATCTGGTCCCTATGCCTTCCCTGTCAGACAATGTTGTCTTGCTCTGCTTTCTGGTTGTTGTGATCAGAGCAGCTTTGCCGTGCTGTGCCATTTAGTCATAATGTTTGTACCTGTGAGACAGAAAGTCACTGAATTCTCTGAAAATGTGAGGAAAATAAACCACTATTCCTTTAAATTAAAGATTTCAGGAATTTTGTCCAGCAAAAGGAAAGCTGATCCACACAGAAGACTAAAAAACAGCAAAAACATGAAAAAATATTCAACATAACAATCTTCAGGGAATATAAACAAAAATAAGAATGTGTCTTAATTACTTTTCTCATTGCTGTAACAAAATGTCCCACACTCAAAGTTGAAGAAAGAAAGATTTATTTAGCTTACAGTTTGCAGAGGTTTCAGTCCCTAGTAGGTTGGACACGAAGCAGGGTGATTTGGTAGGGGAGCAAAACAGGACAAAAGAGTCTGAGGTGGGTAGAGGACAGCAAAAGCAAACAAGCAAGGGCTAAGATAAGCCTCTTTCTGCCCTTTATATTGTATCCAGTCTATTGGCATTAGGGTAGCACCAAGCAAGTCAGTGGACTGAGTCACTAATCAGCCACTCTTAACTCTAAAACCCTTAATCGTAGCATTGCAACATGAAGCAATCACAAACACTAGATTCAGCCCCCTCTCAAAAAGTTCCACTTATGACTGCATGAGGTTTTGGGGGGACATCTAGACAAAAACCACAACAGAATGAGAGTTTATTATCCCAATTACAAAGTTTCAAATCAAAAAAAAAAAGTGGCATGGTCTTCAGGTTGCAGATAAAAGGGAACTCATATACAATTCTGGCAGGATTGTAAATTAGTTTAACTTACAGAAAAAAGTGTGAATGCATGTCAAAACACTAAAAAAAGACCATAAAATCTAGCTATCATATTTCTGAGTATATATCCAATGAAATTTAAATAATTATATCAAAAGGACATTTAAATGCCCATGGTTATTGTATCTCAATTTATATTAGCAAAGATGTGAAATCAACAATGACGTTCAGCAATGGTTGAACGCATAATGATCCTGAAGTATATATGTACTGAAATATTATTCATCTATAAAAATGATGAAAACTTATCACTTGCAATATAGATGAACCCAGTGATTATTATTTTAAGTGAAATAAGCCAGGCACAGAATGGCAAATAGTTCAGGTTCTCATTTGTATGCAGAAGCTAAAATTTTGATCTTACCGAAGTAGAACAGTGTTAGCTGAAGCAAGGATAAGGTGTAAGAGGATGTTAGAGAAAGGATGTTAAACATGTATAGAGGAAGAGCCAGGTTTAGTGGCAGACTTCTGCAATCTCAGCACTTGGGAGGCTGAGGCAGGCGGATCGTTACAAGTTAGAGACTAGCCTGGGCTACAAAGTGAGCCCAAGGCCAGCCTGAACTGCATAGTGAGACCCTTTCTCAAAAAGACAAAAAAATGTATAGAGGAGTGATCATATAGAACAAATAATTTGTAAAAGGCTATAATGCATAAGATATTATAGTTGACAATAATTAATTATACATTTCAAACTACATAGCACAGAGGATTTTTGTTATTTTTTGGTTTTGGTGGGGTTGTTTTGTTTTGTTTGTTTTGTTTTTGAGACAGGAGCTTGCTATGTTGTTTAAGCTGGCCTTGAACTAACTATGTAACCCAGGCTGATCTCAAAGGCACAGCCATCCTCCTACCTCTGTCTCCTGAGTGCTGTGCCATCATGCCAGGCTAGCAGAGAGGATTCTTGATTTTCTAAAATAAATAAATGATAAATATGTGAAGTTATGGATATGTCAATCGGCCTGATATGATCACAACCCAGTAAATTCATATATTTAAATGTCATATTGTGTTTCATGAATATGTACAATTATTGTCAATTAAAAATAATATATTCAGAAAAGAAAAGCAATAAGACAAGAAAAAATACATTCAGCAAATGAACAAATATATGACTAAGTACTCCATAAGTAAAAATTGTCTATAGATATTTTAAAACAGGATCAATATTATTGAACATGAAAATATTCAAATTAAAACCACATTAGGAGAATACTTTGAGAGTACTTTTTTAAAAAACCTCACAAGAGAGTAAGTCACCAACTTGTGAACTTCCAAGCTGCAAACTTTCACAGATATGAATATTGGTCTGTGTTCTTACTGCAAAGTGCAATAGTGTACAGTAGAACAGTGCTCAGTCGGAGTTCCTGATGTTCAGAATTGTGTCAAAGGTGTGTAAAAATCAGTTTGTTGGACTTAAAAAACAATCTGACTTATGAATGTTCTCCCAGGGCAAAACTCATTTTTAAATTTTAAATTTACTACCATTAATGCACCTAAATAAACACTAATTCTTTCTTATCTTTGAATTCTTAATGATAGTCTTTCTGACTGAGGTTAGATATAATTCAATGTGATTTATTTTCCTAAAGCTAAAGATCTTGCTATGCATTTATTTGTCATCTGCATTTCTTTTGACAAGTGCTCATTCAGTTCATTCTGCCTAGTTATAGATTGGGATACTTGATTTTGGTGTTACATTTTTTGAGAGCTTTATATTGTCTAAATATTAATCCTTTGTCAGAAAAGCAGCTAAGAAACATATTCTCACATTCTACAGGCTGTCTCTTCAAGCCGTTAATACAATTCACTTGCTGTCCAGAAACATTTTAATGTATGTAATACCATCTGTTGCTAGAATTTCCTGTGCTACTAGAGAATTCTTTGTCTGTGTTTATGTCTTCAAGTGTTTTCCCTTGTTTAATTTTATTAGTTTCAAATTTCAGGTCTTCTACCAAGTCTTTAATCCATTTTTAATTGATTTTTGTACTGAGTGAGAGGTAAAGATCTATTTTTAAACTTTTACAATGGATATTCACGCTTCCTAGTGTCATTTGTTTAAGAGGTTGTCTTCTCTCCAACATACAATTTTTCTTCCTTTGTGCAAAATCACACAGTTGTAGATGCATGGGTTTTTTTCTGTATCCTTTATTCTATTCCACTATTATATGTCTATTTTTTGTGTCAGTATGATGCTCTTTTTGTTAATACGGCTTTGCAGTATATTTTGAAATTTTTATATTTAACTGGTAAATAGCAATTTTACCTTATAATTTGATTCATATACAATGTGCAATGATTAAATCAAATATATCCATTTCCTTAAACATTTATCATTTTTTTTGTGTGTGCCGGACCTGTGATTGCTCTGTTCTGTTCATTTATATAATGTATAACAAAATTGTTGTAAACTATAATCTCTGTACTGGCTGTAGAGCAGTAGGATTTCTTCCCCCTAAGCATATCTAATAGTATTTTGGTATTTGTTTAATTTTCTTCTATCCACTCATCTCCTACATCCCAGCTTCTTGTTTTTCCTAGACCCAGTCCAGTCTTCTGGTTGTGAATCTCCCTTCTGACTCATAATCACTATTCTAGTCTTTACCTTAAGTCTACCCTAGTAGGGAAAGAGAGATCTCCTCACCCACAGATTGTCAGAGAGCATCATGACCTCTAATTAAGATGCAATCATTTTATTCTCAGAAAGATTGCTGCTTTCACATATTATGGCTTAATCTCCTTAGGGTAGGTCTTGTTAGCATGAAGCTAAACAACAGGGAAACAGCTTCCAAAAAGCCCTAAAATTTTTTGGGATAAAACTATATTTAATGAGAGAAACAGAGCTTTTATCTATGGGTACATTAGTTTTACAGATAAATACAAATTTATAGTCACCTGGGTCCCTTTAGATGAACTAGGGATCCCTGTACAAAATATTTTGCAATTCAACATTTTATAAGTGACTTCCACAACACTAGTCTTGATGATTTGTTTGTAAACCTTGCACTCTTGCAATAACACTCCATCCTTTACTACTCTGCTACTTAATATTACTCCATCCTTTACTACCCTGCAGCCCTTAATATTATTATTGAATGTTTTGCCTAGCATTTCAAATATAAATATATTTAATTCACATTAAAGTAAATAACACCAACCTAAAGCCACTTTTGTGATTTCATTTTAAGTTCCATATTTCAAGCTAAAAGTTGTATTTCTCTATACCTATATAGATTTGGTTGGCAAAATTCCTCTAAAATAGAAGTTTACCACATCCTTATTCATTTAGAAAGCATTTATGGAGAAGTTCTTTGTATCCACTGGCAAACAAAAGGATGAGCCTCTGCCCTCATGAAGCTTACATCAGAGTGAAGAAAACCAGATCATGCGCTAGAAAATAAAGATAATTCCAGACTCATAAGTAGACAAGCAGAGTGATGTCATAGAGAAAAGCTGTATGGGCAGGTGTACAGGTGTGTGTGTGTGTGTGTGTGTGTGTGTGTGTGTGTGTGTGTGTTTGAATGGGAAAAACTGATAACAACCTTGAAAAATACCATTCCTGGTAACCCGTTTCAAGGGATGTTTTACTGAGACCAAAACATGAGAAAATCCAGACATGAGAAATATCAGAGGTCAAGAAAACAATGTGTTTTCTGAAATAGTGAAAAGCCTCGTTGCTCAAGGGTCAGCAAGGAAGCTGGTGTGGAAAAAGCTTAGTGAGAACAAGGCACAGGCACAAGAGGCCAGGTCATGAAAGCTGCTAAGGTAACAGTAGGAAGTTTATATTTTATCTTTAGTGCCATGGGAAGCTGGCAAAAGATTTTTTAGCAGAGTTGAGAAGTTGTATAATTAAGGTTCCATAAGGTCATCCTGACAGCTTTGTGACAATATTGCAAAAGTAGCAATGTGGCAGCAACAACACTGGGTATGAAGACATTGAAGGAAAAATATTAGAGGGCCTGGGAAACTGGAGATAGTGAAGAGTGGATCCTAGTGATGCATTTTAGGTATGAACAGGACTGCTGAGTCACTGGCTCTGAGGAATCAAGGACTCAGAGGAACACGAGATAACATTTTAGTTAAGATTACAATGGATGGAAATGTCATTAAGAAATGATGATGTGGACACAGAAAATTTTTAGGAGCAGGATATTCAGGCTCACTAAGAGTACAGAGATTTGCAAGTGCAACAGTTCTGCATATACCTATATTACATTGATGTGAATTCAAGTGTAAAGATTCACCTTGAGACCATAACTTTAAGTGAAATAAAGCAGACAATCAAGCTTAAGTTCCTGTGGTTTCTCTTATATTAGAAACCCTAGATATAACTAAAGAGCAGAAAAAATTAACAGGAAGTAGATATCTCAAATGGGAAGGAGGGAAGAATAAAAGGGGTAAGGAAATGAAAAAAAAAGAATTAAGATGTGTTGCGTATATGTACCTGCTCCACACAACAAATGTAAACTACTGCAAACTTTTTCTAATAAAAGATAGATAGATGATACATAGACAGCCCAGCATTGAGGACAGTTGAGAGGAAATGACATCTGTGGGTATAAGAATGCAAAATCGAGGCTTGTCCAAGAAAAAAGTCCTCCAGTGAAAAGAGTAGAGAGAAAAGAAAAGAAATGCGAATCTGACTTAATATGGCCATGCCCAACCCAGTCCAAGGAAACTAAACTAAAAAGAATCTTGGACCTCATCATCGTGGACAAGCTGCATTCAATGGACCTCACCTTCCTCTTCAACCAGGTTACTTTAGCCCTTTCTTTCGTTCTTAAAAGCTTCAGGAAATTCATTAGTCACATGGACCACAAAGGTTTCAGAAGAAATATCACTGCTTTACCTACGAGTCTGTGTCCCTATTGCCCAAGAATATTAACTCTACATATCATACATAGTTATGGGTAGAACATTAGCTATTATTATGTGATGTGTAAGATACACAATAGAAATAACTTTACTACAGATGATTTAAGATCCCCTGAATCTCTCTCCAAAGTATGAGAACACAAAAGCAAGTAGGACAATCATTTCTAGCTCACAAGATGTCATCATCCTGTAGTTTGCTCAGTCTTTTAGGTATTGTTCTAAATCGGCCACATTCTCCCCACCCAGTCCAGTCTTCTGGTTGTGAATCTCTTTTCTGACTGCCTCAAACCTTTCAACTGCCTGATTTTGTACCATAATCCAGCTACAAACTTAAAACTATTTGGGGTTCCCATGGAGTTGTACAAAGGGTGCCTGGATTGTTGTTGGGTAACAATGACCAGTGCTCTTACCAAAGTTCATTGGTGACTCATTTCAGGGCAAAGATGAGTAAACACATTAATGGTCTCCTTTCAGTCTTGCTTGGCTTTCCATACTGTTCTAGTTATTTTTTGCCTTCTTTTCATGTTTGTTTGTTTGTTTGTTTGTTTCTGAGATAGGATCTTGCTAGCCTGACCATTCCAACCTCTGACTTTCTCACTGAAGCAGTCCTTCTGGAACTGTAGACAGTCACCGCCATGCCTGTCTGCATTCCAGATCTTACAGCAATCCATAAAACATTGCCACTTATATATTCACATTTACTGCCATTTAAGGCTTGCTTATTACTATTTTGGCTGAAATAATTTCTCTACAACATGTACTCAGGAGAACTTTGTTCAAAATCATTATCTAGTGTGGGTTGTTTTTGGTTTAGCATTGTATGTACAACTGAATAAATCATGTTCACTTTCCTGATTTCATAATGAAACATTTATATCAGCACTTCCTATCTTTCTAAATCCACTACTCTTTCACACTTGCTGAATTAGTAAATTAACTATGTTTTGATGCTTATTCTTCATTTTTCATTAACATAGCTATGCTTCTTTCATTTCTGTGTGAGGCTATGCACTCTTCATTTCGCTTTCCCTGCCTTTCCAGAGTCGCTCCTACTGTCATGTATACAAATCATATGTCGTACGTCCCTTTCCCTCACGAATGAACTGTTGCTGTGTTTACTTTGATGAGAATTTTTCAGGTGAGTAACTCGCAGGTCAGAGTTGAAAAAACATTTCTCTTCCTAAAGGTACTGTTGAGAAATTATCTCTCGGGCAGTCAGGGTAGACTTAGGATCAGAAGCTAGACTGGAAGAAGGAAAAGAATGACGCTTTAATGTTACTAACCACCTTTGGTTACAAATGACCCCTGAGAAACAGCAAATGTTTTACACAAGCAAAAGGAGACACTGAAAATGACAGTGGCAAGTGCCATACTTGTTTCTAGTAAGAGAGCAACAAAAACACCTCAGTGAAACATTCCATTCCTCCTGGCCTCTGGCCTGTGCTCAACACAAAAGTACTGGGAAAATAATCGGATTCTGTAACCTGGTCCTGATATTTAAGCTAGTGAAAAAACTTCTGTAAGTCAACAGGACTTCTCTGACACTATTTCTCCACTCATAGAGTGATAATGTTGCAGGTTCTCTGAGTATTTCTTAGATGTGAAAGTCTTCAGTCCCATGACTCACAGCATTGAGTCAGGACATGCACCGACTCCAACACTTAACAGTCATTTGAAACTGTTTTGTTGCTGGAATCATGTGGAATATTGATATCAGAGGCTTCCTGGTTGTAATAATCTTAGAATTGATAATACTGGTACTGAATTTGTCAGATGCTTCCAAGTTTTCATGGCCCTCTGGCTTCCTCCAGAAAATGTTCAAAGCCCACCAGCTCTTGGAACCTCCAGCTCTCTGCACCTCTCATTTCCTGTGGTGAGCAAAGCAGCTTCCATAATGGCAAGTGCCTGCAACTCCTCCAGAGTCTCAGCTCTAGCCCTCAGTTTGGCATAGCTCCTACCTCAGTCTCTGCCACCTAGTCTCAGCCAGTCCCGGCTTGTGCCTATCTTTACCAACATTCTAGTACAGCTAGGCTTTCGGGGTTATTGGCCACAGCCAGATGTCCACACCAGCCAGATGTCCACTCCAGCTACCTCCTATCCAGGTATTTGGCAGAGGGATATTACAAGAAGCTCAGAGAACAGGTCTCCATTGAGACCTTCATTCACACTGACTGTCACTAACCATGGTGGAGCAGGTGCTATCACATCGGTGATGGCCCATGCCAGTACCATCATTCCAGTATTTTTATCGGTGTCTGCCAGCATGATTCAGGGGTACACCTCCACACATTCTGAAGCAGGGACACAGTCGGCACCGTGCCTCCCAACAAAGAAGCCAAGTGTGCTACTAGAGTCAGGACATTTGCATTACTCTATTCAGAATTTTCTGGCCATTGGTTCTGTCATATTTTCTGTATCTCTAAAATCCTTTTGTCAACTTCTAGACCCATCCCCCAGAGAGATCCATCAAGGCATCTCTGAAAGTTGACCACTCAACACAAAGATTCAAACCATAGACTTCCTTACCCAAAGCTAGGTCCACTCACTTTCCACTCACTAGGGATTCAATCCCTAATCACAGTCACAACAGCAGGTAGTGAGACATGCACCAACCAGAGGATCAAAAGTAAACACAGTCCCCATCAAGTGGGGTCGGCTGCACGCACCACTTATTTAGGGCATAACTCACCATGGGGCCCCTTTCACATTCCCTTCCTGAATTTCCTCCAGATATTCAATCAGCAATGTTAGTTTCTGAAGCTTCAAAATGAATGACCATCAAGAGAAAATGTACAATCTGTCTTCCAAGATTGGAGTCCTTTAAAACATAGCTGGGGGAAAAAGGAGGAGAAAAATACATTTCAGCTTTTTTTTCTCTGTGACATAGAATTCATGGCACTTCCCATTAGTGTGTGGATAGTTTGATGATGGGGACTCTGTTACCTAAAATATATGGTTGTGTAGATACACAGTGAAGCCAAGTTTGTTAACTTCTTTCCCATAGGAAATCAGAAAAGCCATGAGTATCTTTTGACCAACACCTTTGCTGGTGGTCTTCTGCCTCTCCCGACTATACTCCTCACCATTTTCTTTAGCTTTATAATGTGCGTGCATGGTAGACTGAGAATGTGAGAGGCCTTAGGCACTGTGCTAGCTGTCTGTGGCCTTGTGAGCAGACTACAGTAACTGCCACATGGATTCACTTACCCAGGAACACACAAAACATCCTTGTGCATATCATGTGTGGAAGATCCAGGAAGCAGGACATAGCTACTGACCCAGGCGCCAGATGAGGCCAATTCTGGGTGAAAGAAGTGGGCCCAAAGGGCACAGGAGGGAACATTTGCAGTCAGCTCTCTCCCACTTCTCCAGTGATTGGTCCTCAAGGGCAGAGTCCCCGTCGTCAAACTATCCACACACTAATGGGAAAGGAAGCATGAGATGGAGGGAGAGGAGAGAAAGGGAATGAAAACAGAAATAATTATGTGCTGTGCACATGTACCAACTCCCCACAAAGAATGCAAACACTGCATACTGCAAATACTATTTACCAATAAAAATAATGAATACTTAATCTGTAGTGTATGGATAATTTTAAAAACAGAGAAAAATGGTTTCAATTAGAAGAGTATAGCAACAAAAAGAATAAAGAATCCCGCCACAGAATTAGTTCAGGAAGAAGATTCAGAAAAGCCACTGAGAAGGTGGTGCCAGAGAGGTCGGAGGGAACCCAGGAAAGTGATATTACAGGGAACAAAAGCACCCTGGTTTGGTCCAGAGAATCACATGTTGCTTCACTTGCCCTGGATCAAAAATGTCTCCATTTGATATATAGTCCATAAAGGGTAAAATGGATCTGTTTTTCCACACTTTTTTTCTGAATACCAATAATAGAGTCTATTGGCTTAAACATGCATCCCAAGTCCACTGATTTCTCCCCTATTATCATGTTGGTGGGGTCATTTTCAAGTTCAAACTAGCCTCAACACATTATGTTACTTTCTAGGACTTTTACTTATGGTTTCCCCTCAATTCAAAATTCTACTTTTATTATCGTTTTAAATTTGTATATGTATCAGTAATCTTTCAATAAATATTTGTTGGCAAAATGTATTAATTGACTTTTAAATAAACTTCTTTGAAACAGATTTTTCACATGTGTAGGCTCGTATTTATTGTGCTCAGGCTCTGCACACTTCTGACCGTGTCTAAGGCACCCGCACCTATAGTCTCTGGAATAAGGGATCGTATGGACCAGAGCCAAAGTCTCAATCTTTCTCTCTCAAATTCCCTGTTAATTACCTCTCCCCCCTCAAACTAAACCTCATCTCAGTCCCTCTTGCTTGTGCCCAGATCACTAGCATTGTGTATGACATCAGTGTCACATCCCCTATGTTATTCCTACCCCCAGACTGAGAGTGTGTCCTTTGACTCTGTGCAAGTTTCCTCCTTCACTATTTCTTTCTGTATGAACAGAGATTTTGGGCTAGATGATTTCTAAGTTTCCTCTCAGCTCTGATATTCTTTGTGTAATTAGGACACTACATTATGATCCATTTAGAAAAGCAGCAGGTGTTCAGAGAAGGTTAGAGTAATTGGACCAAGTTTTCTAGAAAATACATGGAGAGTGGATAGGATCTTGAGTAATGGAAAGAACTTAAACTGGCACAGAGATTGTCCCAGGTTAAAGAAACTGCATGACTCAAAGCTGGGAGGTGGGAAGGCAGGATGTGCCCTGGGTGACTGATGAGAGATAAACTTGCCTGGAATAGTATGTGGAGATGACCGGAAAGTGAAAAATAAATAAGAGTCAAAAGCAAATAATAATAAATAGGAAATAAATAAGCACCTGAAGGTGACTGAAATGAAATCTTAGTTTAGTAATGATAACAATATCCTGCCATGAGCTGTAAAAAAGTATTTGGAAACCAAAGGTAAGTCCAAGCTGAGGAATTTAAAATGAAATTGTAACTCTACTGAGAATCATTGTGTGGCAGTGAAGAATCACCTCAGTGGGTTTCAATATTCAGTCTAGATAAAATAATCTGTATCAATTGCTTCTTGAGTTTGACTCATACCTAAAGGAAGATTTCTAGCTGGATAGAATAGTAAAAGTGTCAACCCTCCCCATCAGTGTTATTGAGCTGAAAAATATTTAGAAACAAGGAAACTTAGACCATGTAAATCTTTATTAAGACTTGTGGGAAGGAAAGAAGTAAGGATGTGTTAAACTTGATAATGTCAGTGGCTGAATTTGAATTCAGTTGGTGTAATACAATTAACCCTCTTACTCCATGGCTTTTATACTGGTAAATTCAACCAACCGTGAATGGAAAATATGCAAAAAAAATTACATTGTGGTTGACAAGAGCTGTGAAGTTTGGACTACAATGGTTGTTTGTATTGAACATGCCCAGGCCTGGCTAATATTAGCTCAACTATACAGTATAATAACTGTTTACATAGCATTTGCAGTGCATTTGGTTTCACCAATAACCTAGACATGTTCTAACATATACAAAACAATTGTATAGATTACATGTAAATATTGCCCCATTTTATACAAGTGATCTGAACACACAGAGATTCTGATATTCTTGAAGGAATCTTCCAAGCATCACCCTTTGGATATCTGGAGATGATTGTACTCCTTGACTCTGCCACCACCACACACATAAGCATGCTTTTTATTCGCCAGTAAATGCAAACTAATGTCTTTCCAGTAAAACTGAGATATTTAAGTTATGGTCAGAAAAACACCTTTTGCCAAATCAGATGCAAGGCTTCTTATAATACAATATTCCAGACCCTAACTCAGACCAACCTGATTATAACATGTTTTCTGGGTGGTTCTGGTGTACACTAAATATTTTAAGAAGCAGAAACCAAACTTCTTCCTATAAATCACATAATATACATGCCATATGAACTTTTAAAATAAGTTTTTCCAGACCACATCCCTGGCACTTTAGCCTCTATTTTCATCAAAATCTAACATCCTGCAATTTAAATTGAAATCATTTGGCCACTATATTTAACTTTCAATAAGAGGTTTTTAAAGATAAGCCAGGATGGTATCTATGAGCTGAAAGATGAAAGAGTGGTCACTGATTGACAGAACAAAATAAATTAAAGTTTCAAAGATGAAGAAAGTTTTAATATTGTGGAAGATTAATTTAACATCAATGATCCAGAAACAGAAAAAGGTGACAAAATTAGGGCCCATCAAGGAAAGATCTTAGTAACTCAAGTCAAAATCTTATGTTAAATCAAATTCTTATGTTTAATTTTTATATAAATACAGTGAATCTATGAGGTACATAACTATAGGGCTTTATGAGATTATAAAATGCATGTGATCATCTAATCCCAAACATAATCACTACCTAGATTACTTCTTTCACCCCACAAAATTCCCTTGCACCCATTTGCAGATAAGGCTTCTCATCCCTACTCCTAAGCAACCTTCTATTTGCTTAGTTACGTGTTTCCTGAAATACTTTAGAAATCGAGTCACACAATAGGCAAAGTCTTTTAGTTGTATATTTCAATAGTTTGTTTACTTTAATTGATGAAGGTTTTGTATTTGGGGGGCAGTGATTAGACAGGTGTGTCCACAAGAGAGGCCCAAGAGAAGCAATAACCACTGGCAGGCCCTGCACCACTGGCAGTGACTGCATGAGAGGGTCATGTGGGTAGGAGGGTCCAGGGAGCAGCAGCTGCAGGGCGTGGGAGGGAAAGGACACTAGCCCTCTTCGGAAGTCAAGGTGGAGTACAAAATGGGAGAGTTTATTGCTTTGTTTGAATTTCACTTCGTCTCAGTCAGGGGAGACCACGAAAGGCAACCTGGTGCAGGGGCTGGCCTTGTCACTCACTGGTATACCTCATTACTGAGAGGTTAAATGATTTGATAATATCTTGTTAAGAATTATGATATCTTTCTTTCTGGGGGAATTTGTGTGTAATTTTCTTTATTTCCAAAGTCTTGGTCAAGTTTTATATCATAAAATCAATTGTATGGTACCTCATATTCTATGTTTTGCAAGCGCTTGCCGATGACTGAGTTATTGTAATTATAAACGTTTGATTGTGAGTTTAATTTGTATTTCTATGATAACTAATGGTTTTAAGTATTTCTCAATACTTTTGCTATTAGTCTATGCATTTTGGATTATTTTTCTTTCACTCGGTTAGTTATTTCTTTTGAAGTGCAGAAACTTTTCAATAACATGAGATCCCAATTGTTGATTCTTTGAAGTGGTTCCCATGCAGTTTGCATTTTGTTCATGAATTCTCTGCCAACCTCTATGTCTCCAACATGTCTACCTACCTTGTCTTCCAGTAGATTCAGTGTTTCTGTTTTGATATTTAGGTCCTTGATTCATTTAGATTTTAGTTTTGTGCATGGTGATAGGCATGGATCTAGTTTCAGTCTTTGGCATGTGGAGAGCCAATTTTTCCAGGCTGTCCTTCCAGTGTACATGTTTAGTCCTTTTGTCAAATATCAGGTGGATGAGTGTCTTTATAGTTGTGCTTGCATCTTCTAGTCTGTTCCATTGATCCTCAGGTCTGTTTCTTTGCCAGTACCATGCTGATTTTATCACCGTGGCTTTATTGCACAGTTTCAAGTCAGGAATTAAGTTGCCTCCTGCCTTGCCTTTGTTGCCCAGAATTGCCTTTGCTATTCTAGGTTTCTTCTGTTTCCAAATAAATTTTAGGAGTGTTTTCTTTAGATCTGTGAAGTATGTCAGTGGTATTTTGATTGGGATTGCGTTAAATCTGTATAACATTTTTGGAAGTATGGTCATTTTCACAGTGTTGGTTCTTCCTAGCCAAGAACAGGGAATATCCTTCCATTTCCTAATATCCTCTTCAATCTCCTTTTTTAGTGTAGTATAATTATCCACATATCGGTCTTTTACATTTTTAGTTGGGTTGGTTCTCAAGTATTTCATTTTTTTTAGATGTTATTGTAAAGGGTGATATTTCCATAATTTCTCTCTTGGTGAGTTGTTTGTTTGTGTACAGGAATGCTATTGATTTTTGAGCATTGACTTTTTATCCAGTTACCCTGTTGAACTTATTACATCTAATAGTCTTTTAATGGAGTTTTTTGGGTCTTCTGTCTATAGTATCATGTCATCTGCAAATAGTGATAATTTAACTTCTTCTTTTCCTATCTTTATTCCTTTTGTTTCTCTCTCTTGTCTGATTGCCCTGTCTGGTGTTTCCAAAATTATATTGAAAAGGAGTGGTGACAGTGGACATCCTTGTCTTGTTCCTGATTTTAAAGTGAAAGTTTTCAGTTTTTGTCTGTTTAGTAAAATGTTGGCTGTTGGTTTGTCATAGAAGGCCTTTATAAGGTTGAAGTGGACACTGTGTACTCCAAGTTTCTGAAGGATTTTTATCATGAACAAGTGTTGGACTATGTCAAAAGCTTTTTCTGCATCTATTGAGATGACCATGTGGCTTTTATATTTGGCTCTGTTGATGTGGTATATCACATTTACTGATTTGCGTATGTTAAACCATCCCTACATTCCTGCAGCAAATCCCTCTTGGTCATGATGTATAATCTTCTTGATGACTTGCTGCATTCTATTTGCCAGTATTTTATTGAGAATCTTTGCATCAATGTTCATTAGTGAGATTGGCCTATAGTTCTGCTTTTTGGTTGGATCTTTCTCTGGTTTTGGTATGAGAGTAATATGTGCCTCCAGGAATGAGCATTGGTGTTAAATCTTCTCTAAATTTTTTATAGAATTCATCTGTGGATCCATCAGGACCTGGGCTTTTCTTTGTTGGTAAGTTTTTAATTACATTTTTTATTTCAGTAGCTGATATTGGGTTATTCAGAATTGTTGTATCTTCTTGGATGAGCTTTGGTAGATCACATGTCCCTAGAAATCTATCCATTTCCTCTGTGTTTTCCACCCTATGTGAGTAGAGGCTTTTAAAGCAGGTGTTCATGATCTGTTGAATTTCCATGGGGCCTGTAGTAATTTCCTTCTTTTCAGTCCTTATTGCATGGATTTGAGTTTTTTCTTTCTTTCTTTTTTTTTTTTTGATAAGA